>JAADXB010000049.1:0-31948 GCA_023337495.1 Pythium diclinum | reverse complement strand
TAGGGTGCCGACAAAAGCAGTTGGTTCCTGTACCCGCAGACCAAGGGCGAGATTGAAGAGCGCATCAAGGCGATGGACTTCCCACGCACGGGCATCTTCCGCCCGGGACTCATCGATCGTGGCGAGTTGGCGCGTACGGTCGAGAAGATCGCCTTGTGGGTGTTGCCGTCGGTACGTCTTTGTGCTTTACTATAGGGAGTCATCAGAAGGAAAGTGGCTGAGCTCTTGTGATGAGTAGATCGCGCCTAAGGCGATCGCCAAGGGTATGGTTGCCGACTACGAGAGCTGCTCGAGCAACAAGGTCAACCAGATCAACCACAGCGACCTGAAGAAGTTTCAGTGATGATCGTCAGGAGGAGAGTCAGTAAATGTGGCGTGTGATACAAAGTACGCTGCACTGAATGGATGGTTGCGTTTATTGAGACAGAGTTGTTGACTTCGACTGCTTCTCGGCGTGTTTGGCCCACGTGGCAGTCCATAGGTAGTGTTCAGAGTTGTTTGATGAACTGACGGGAATCTGTACGAAAGGGGCGAGTTCGACACCCCGATGGATATGTTCGTCTCGTAGCACTAGAGTAGTAGGATATTGATCATGTGATCGGGTTCGTGGCGGCTCTGGCATAGACATTCGCAATGTTGGCTGTGGTGTTGGTCCCTCGTGTTGGCCATCAGCCCCACCATTGAAGAATCCAAATTAGCTTTGGGGACTCGCATCTCGTCACGACTGCATCTCGCAAAGGAACAGGCACGTAAAGGTATGATCTTAACTCACGAAGAGCCCGTCGCAGGACCGTACACTGTAGTCAAGCAGGACGCATTCACGTCGCAGGCCTGAGCCTTCACCCCAGGATTCCGCAGTGTATCCATGTCTCTATTAGGTGATTACGCTATTAGCTTGGCTTAGTTTATCCGACCCTGGAGCGAGAAGGTCTGCCGAAAAAGGCTCTTCACTCATCAAAACGAACTCGACCACGGAGACAACAATGGCGACGACTACTCCTTCCGCGTACACGGCGCTGGTCGTGGGCTCCACGGGCGCCGTCGGCCGAGAGCTCGTCGCGGAGCTCGTCGCGTCCGCCAAGTGCGCCAAGGTCATCGCGCTCGCGCGTCGCGACATCCCGTCGGACCAGTGGACCAAGTCGTTCCCTCGCCTGGACGCTGAGCTTGCGAAAGGCAAGCTGGAGATCCGCGCCGTGGACTTTGACACGCTGAGTGAGCGCGACCTCAAGGTGGAGGACAAGGTGGACGCGGCGTTCTGCTGCCTCGGCACCACGCGCAAAGGTGCTGTGCAAATCACTGTGTGGTTGGATACGCGTGCTGTTGTCTACTGTGTAGTGCTGACGCTGTTTTGTGGCTTGTGTGTGAATGGGTAGACGCTGGCTCGGCGGAGGCCTTCCGCAAGGGTACGTCGCTCATTTACAAATTATCCAGTGACGGTTAGCATGCTGACGTGTGGTGTATGTGATGATCACAGTGGATCTGGAGTACGTGACGCGCTTCGGTGAGCTGACCAAAGCTACTAAGACGCCATACTTCGGTCTTCTTACGGCCATGGTGCGTGGTATCTTCTGCCCCAAGGTGCTCTACTCACCCAGCAGCTCATCGCTAATATCTTCTGTTTGTACCATCGTAGAACGCCAACAAGAGCAGTTGGTTCCTGTACCCGCAGACCAAGGGCGAGGCTGAAGAGAGTATCAAGGCGCTCGACTTCCCACGCACGGGTATCTTCCGTCCAGGACTCATCGACCGTGGCGAGTTGGCGCGCACGGTCGAGAAGATCGGCTTGTTCGTCATGCCGTCGGTACGTCCTCGTGGTTCCGGTATCGTTAACTATGTGGTAGTGGCTGATCTCTTGGGATGAATAGGTCACGACCGTCGCGATCGCCAAGGGCATGCTCGCCGACTACGAGAGCGGCTCAAGCGACAAGCTCAAGGAGGTCAACAACGGCGACCTCAAGAAGTTCCAGTAAAGTGGCGAGGAGGATACTGACTCAGGACCCGCAGACCTATTTTCGTACTTGTGCTTATCACTGAATACACACAACAGAGTTGAAAGCTGGAGACGAGTGGGAGTCGTAGACGCTAGTCATGAGTGCCATGCAGACAGCGGAGACGCCGAGTGCGCCGGCCGCAGACACGGGAGAGTGGGTCCAGTTAGTCGACGACGACACGCAGGAGGTCTACTACGTCAACATCCAGACGCACGAGACCTCGTACACGCCTCCTCCAGGTTTCATGTGCGTTTTTACAGGTGCTCTGTTTGATATCAGTCATCGTGGTGCACTGATGTGAGTTGCTGTTGTAGTCAGCATGATGCGATCCAAGTCGACGTGGATGCTGCAGCGTCTCCATCGACTGCCGACTCGAACACTCAGCGAGAAGCCACGCTAGAAGCCGACGGAGGAGACCAACAAGCCCATGATCCGTCGTCAGCCAACTTGGTATGTCGATGAGCTGGTGTAATGGAAGGCAAGTGGCTTGCGTAGCTGACTCATAGAATGTTCAAACAGCCACAGCTGACGGTCGAGTCCGTTCTTCCGCTCACTTCAAAGCATGCGGGTACCCTGAAGAGCAAAAAGAAGACGGACATTGAGAATCAAAAGTCTTCTCAAGTCGTCGATGCGCGACTGCAAGCTGAGTACGCGCTGTACGGCTTCGCGCTCGACAACTTCCGCCTTGTGCCGCCCCACAATCGCCTCACTTCCCCCTTCAGCCGCCCGAAGCCCTTCGACTTGGAGACACGACTGCGCTGGGAAAGAGAGCTGCTTGGTTGTCCGCTTACTAGAAGACTCACCAGTGAGCAGATCCCCATAGGCCTTCAGGCGTTCCGCAACATCTCGGGCTTCATGGGCAACCGATCGAGTGGCAAAGGCCAGATCGACCACTGCTTCAAGCTGCTGCGCAATGTCATGCCACGAGCCACAGCCATCAAAGACGAGATCTTCTGTCAGTTGTGCAAGCAGCTCACTGGGAACCCCGACGCCAACGCTGTCAGCAATGGCTGGCTGCTACTGTCTGCCTGTCTCGTGAGCTTTCCGCCATCGTCAAGTCTCGCACCGTTCCTTGAGCGGTTCTTCGCCGACGAAGTCGGCAGCGCAGACGCGAAAGTCGCTCAGTTTGGTGCCTCGTGTCTCGCGTCGCTGCATCAGTGGACGGCGAAAGGCAAAGGCGAGCGGAAGGAGATCCCGAGTCTGCTGGAGATCGAGTCACTGCGCGACCATACTCCCGTGAAAGTCGACGTATCTCTAATCGATGGGTCGATCCACTCCGTGGGCGTCACGTCTTGGACAATATCCAGCGAATTAGCGGAGACCTTGGCTCAACGAATCGGTCTCCACAAGAAGCAGGCGTTTGCACTGTTTGAGATCGCTCCTTTCGGCGAAGAGCGCCGAGCAGATCCGAGTGAGCGTGTGCTGGATATGCTGGCGCTGTGGGAACGTCTTGGCGTCGAGAAAGTGTCCAAGAAGCTCAAGAAGAAGCAGGCTCAGCCGGGCCTCACCGCTGCGACACAGCACCACTTGCTGTACAAAGTCTTCCTTCACGTGCCACTGGACGACGACATGATCGAAGACCTCGGGCTCGTGTACAAGCAGGCTGTGCACGACGTTGTCCGTGCAGTTGTGGTCTGTCCACTTGAGGAGTGCATCCAACTGGCAGCGTATCAGCTCTTCGTGACGCACGGTCCGTTCGGTTGCGAGACTTCGGAGAAAGTGGACATCACTCGCGACGTCGTCTCCTGCATGCCGCCTCACCTGCTGAGCAAGACGAATCGGTTGGATATCACCACACGCGTCCAACAGGCGTACGACGCGTTGTCCCAGTCTGACGAGACCGACGGACAAGTCACCAACGAGTTCCTCATCTCCGCACAGCAGATCCGCCTCGCGTACCTGAAAGTGTGCAGCTCCATGCGACTCTACGGCTCGACCTTCTTTGCCGTCCACAACACTCGGAACCGCGCGATGCCTACTGACTTGGTGCTCGCTGTCAACCACAAGGGCATCTCTCTCGTCAGCGTTGTCAACGAGGCCGTGCTACAGCATTTCTCGTACGTCAGTATCTCAACGTGGGGCTACAGCTCGAATGCCTTCGTCTTCGTCGTGGCGACGCAGAGCGGAGACAACGCGGATGAAGTGGAACAGGTCTTCAAGACCAAATCGGTGAGATTCGTACAACACGTAGCGTTCACACAGTCCTTACGATGGCCACTTGCTGACCTTTTTGTCTTTGTGGGTCCCAGGGAAAGGCGATCAACGACATTGTCGCGGCCTACGTGGCTTACATCCTCACCTGTTCGTCGTCGACGACTAGCTGATCACGCACTCGCACCAGAAGACTCGGTTAGAAATGGAGAGTGTCGCATCGAGGGCTGGATCCATAGAGGTCTGGCTCGCGTTGCCGATGCTGCGAAGGTTGTTTCCCGTTGGCTGTGTCTTGCAACGTTTCACGTACTTCTTCAGCATGCGTCCTGATAACAGCGAAAGCTGCGGCGATGTCCCAGGTAGATGAGATGGTTGCTCTGAGCTCTTTGCTCGATCTCGGCCAGCACCAGCATTGACTAGACGTTTTGACTTGACTGGAGAGTCTCGATTGGTTCGAGTCAGCGACACCGCCTGCGCGAGCGTGGCCAGTGTGTTGCTGGAATGCGATGCACTCGACCGTCGCAGCAGAGTCTGGACACCTCCACTGTTGCTGCGGCTTTTCTTGTTGTTGCCGCTAGGTGTCGAATCCCACGACTTCAGCAACGCATGGACATCGTCGCATGTTGGAACTGCTTGGATCCACGCCTCGTGGGTGAGGCACGCAGTATTGTTTCTCATTCCCTCCACCAACGATAGGAAATGAGCGCGCAGAAGAGGACTGTGCTCTGGTCGTCGCTGCTTGTTCAATTGTGCAGCCCAGTCAGTGTTGGATTCTGCTAGGTCTGGACATCCTTGAAGCGTTTGATGAACAGCGAGACCGCACAACAAATCTACAAAGCAAAACTCACAATAAGTTATCCGAGGCCGGTTGACAAGCACGAAATACGTACTGACCTGCAAGTGTCCCAACGTCCTTTTGATCAAGCTCCAGACAGTGGCGTCGGTCAGCAACGGAGAATAGAAGCATCGCTCGCTCCTCAGTGCTACCGCGTAGCAACACGGAGAGAAGCTACAGACACAAGCCAGGATTATATTCCGCGTCGCATCAGTTGCTGAATGAATGACTGTACCATACCTGCATGAGACGAAAGAACGAGATGTTGCCGTACGCATCGCGCCTCAGAAGGTCAACGATTCGACTGGCCAAATCTGCTGACAGCTACAGTAGAGATTGTCATCAGCTGAGTGCAAATAAGTACGAAGCTCCGCACCGTTAAACCCACTTACCATGGGAAACGCCCGAGCGAGAAGTCCGTCCACAAACTCACGGCGTAGCCCTCGCAGGTGGAGCCGCTCGCATTTCTTCAGATACATTCGCGCAAACATGAACTCTTCGTGGAAACGAGCGATCTCAGGTGGTTGAAAGTGCACCGTCTGCAAGAGTGCACGCGTTTCACTCGCCAAAAACGAGGTCCGGCCACGTAGTGTCGCGCGCCAGTCCTCAAGGCCTTCGTCGCTCAAGTTGTACACGGCACGAGCCTGGTGGCGAATGGATGCGAGACTCGTTGTGTTTGCCAATCCACGACTCGCGGCGAGCACTTCCTTGTACACGAAGCTTGCTTCCCACGTAGCTGAATCCTAGAACATACTGAGTCAGCAGAGATCTTTTGATATGCGAAGGCACATCCACTCACCCCGGAAGCTACCAGGGCATCGCACGCGAGTCGAACGAAATGCAGGGACAGCAGCAAGTGGAGGAATGTGCCGTCGGCTTCACACAGCATCGCGTCCCACACTTCGACGAGCAGTGAGTGCGGCAGCTCACCTACCCAGACGGGAATGAACCACTTGCACGCAAGCAAGGACGACACGAACGCAAGATCCACCTGCGAGTTTACAAACAACAGGTCAGGATTAGGGCATGAGCTTCAGTACCCACCACTTGGATCGACACGTACGTTGGCGAGCTGAGGGACGTGAGGCACAAGCCGCTTGGCAAGTAGCTCTTCGAAGAGCTTCACATCCTACGAAACCGTTAGATTCACACAGATATTAGAGTGGGTAGTACGGAATGAGGGCTGCTGCTTCGTGCGTACGACGTGGAATCCGTGGAGTTTTGGAGACCGCACGAAGAAATCATCTGTGAAGATGCTTCATACCAGCAGTGGCAGTCTAGTTAGTGTGGACGGTGACCATGTAACAGCCAAAAAAAGCCATACCGCTCCACGACGGTCGCGTAGATCCAAAATGCCTGCTCTTCGTCGTGCTTGGAGGGCGTGTGGGCCAACACAAAGCACAGCAGATCCGCGTGGCCCTGCACGTAGCCCACGCGTGCGTTGCGCTGTCATAGACACGTGAGTCGCCTTCACCATGGGGCTTCTAGTGATTCGGAAACACTCACCACACTGTAGGCCATGAGCACGCTCCGCAGCGTCGCCACAAACGCCGCATACTCGCCACTCTGCTGCGTCCATTCATCCTCTTCCTCGTCCTCTTCTGCATCACTGTTTGCTTCAATCCCCAGTAGAAATTCCTTCAGCGACGGCCCGATACGGTCCAGATCCAGTTGGATCTGCGTGAGGTCTTCGTCAAACGTCGCCGGCAACGCGCGGCGCTCGCGTGCGCGCTGTGAGTAGTCCGCGTAGCTGACGTCGCTAGCCGCCGCGAGTCGTTGCGCCCCAGATGCAACAAACCAATCGCGGTGCTCATACGATGGCTGTGGCGCCCGTGGCGACGCGTCGACGGAGACGCCTGTAGGCAGTTGTTCCATGTTTCCTCGCGAGATTTTCTGATGCGCATCCAACTTCAAACGACCAGGGAGGGGGCAAGTGGCTGGATTCTCGACAGATTTGACCGTCGAAAATAGAGAAAATGACTGTCGAAAATGGGTTGGTTAAATTCCATTGAAGCGAAGATTTTCTGCCTCGCGACAAACGGCGAGCAGACCTCTCGGAAGCGAGCGGCTACAGTTCTGACGCAGAGACCACCAAGCAGCGTGATCCACGCGCGACGCTAGAGGCTAGTGACTCAAAAGAGACAGCATGTCGTCGTCGGTTCAGGTCGCGCCCACGCGCATGTAGGTGGCTGTTGGAATGGAGAATGGAAGGATACATGGCGCTCACGATCGGACGGCATTTGCGTAGGGCGCTCACGACGTTCAAGGCGAAGCGTGTCGCTGCCAAGAAAGGTAAGCGCTCGGTGAATTCAATTGATGGAGAGCCTAGGCTCACAGTCGACTAACTGTGCGTGCGTAGGCTTTGAGCTGCTGAAGAAGAAGGCGGACGCTCTCAAGATGCGCTTCCAGGCGATGCTGCGCGAGATCCAGAAGGTGCGCGCGCGTTGTGCATGCGGGATTTATGAGATGGTGGTTATTGATTAAATTTATGATGCAGACCAAGCTGGCGATGTCGGCCGAGGCCTCCGAAGCGTTCTTCTCGCTCACTCAGGCGCAGTACGCGGCCGGCGACTTCCGCACGAAAGTCATCGAGTCGGTGACGACCGCCGAGGTTCGCCTGATAAATCGCATCGACAACGTCGCCGGTGTGAAGCTGCCCGTGTTTACGGAGGTGGAGGTGACGCGTGAAAAGTCCGAGAACATTGGTCTTGCTGGTGGTGGTGGCAAGATCCAGAGCTGCCGCGAGAAGTTCCGCAACCTGCTGCGTGCGCTCGTCAAGCTCGCCTCCCTGCAGACGTCTTTCGTGACGCTGGATGAGGCCCTCAAGGTCACCAACCGCCGCGTGAACGCCCTCGACAACGTACGATGTGTACAATTATCGTAGTTTCGGTGAGAGTATGGAGGCTGACGTATTGGTTTTGGCTTTCTCCTCACCAGGTCACGATTCCGCGCATTGAAAAGACGATCGACTACATTGTGCGCGAACTCGATGAGTTGGAGCGTGAGGACTTCGTGCGGTGAGTGAAGCCCTTGCAAGTATGGTGGTGTCACTCGAGTCTGACTAAGCTTCGTCGATTGTGTAGAATCAAGAAGGTGCAAGCCAACAAGCTCGTAGAAGAGAAGCTCGTCATGGCCAAGCGCAAGGTCGCCGGTATGTCGTCTCGCTCTGCATATCTCTATTGAAGCCTGAGAACTAATCATTTCTGCACGTGTAGCTGCTGAGGCGGCCGCCCAAGCCGAGCAGGACGCACTGAACGGCGTGGTCTCGCCGACGACGTCCGCGTCCACGAACCCATTTGATGCCAACGACCCGTTTGCCGACATCTCTTCCGGCCGCGACATCCTGGCGCAGTTCGAGCCAGCAGCAGACCAGGACGTCATCTTCTAAGAGGCGATGGCCACGCGAGGAAGACCGAGAGACCGCGACGAAGAAGAAGAAGAGGAAGATGAAGAAGATCACCAGGAGACAGACCATGAGAAGTTCCGTGTCTCTAATGACAAGCTCCACAGAGAAGAGCAAATTTGTTTTTGTACCACCTGAGGCATTATTATGAGTGGTTTACTTTACTGGGAATGGTTGACAACCTTTCGAGTCCAGTGGCTGTTGCATCAGCACGTCAATCAAATCAAAATGGAGCCGATCGCTAAGCGGCTCAAGCAGTCGGCGGTGAGCGCCGTCGCCAAGGCGAAGAAGCCGGAAGATGACATCGCAGAGCAGATTAAGCGCCTGGAGGCGGAGCTCGAGAGCAGCGGCTCGAGTGACGATGATGACGATGATGACGATGAAGAAAGTGACGAGGATGAGGGTAGTGATGACGATGGCAGTGACAAGGAGAGCGACGACGCCAGCGATGAAGATGCAAAGCAGAAGAAGAAGAAGAGCAAGACGAAGAGCGCAGTCCTGAGTCTATCTGCGTACGCGAACGAACGAGTGGAGAGCCTGCCGGAACACTTGCTGCCGAAGGCGACCGCGACAGCGGCCAATCTCAGCGACAAGAAGAGCAAGCGGAAGCGCGACGAGGAGAAGATGACGCCTGGACAGGAGTCGCTCTTGGACATGATGCAGTGGCCCAAGAAAGTCCCATTTGCGTGTAAGCCGTGCGGTTTCGTGGGCAAGAACATGGAGGATTTCCAGGCGCATCGCGAGTCCGAAGAGCATGCCGCCAGACAGGAAAACGTTGGCGGCGTGTTGATGTGTAAGCTGTGCGACAAGAAGTTCACGAGTCCGCAGCAGCTCGAGGACCACAAGCTAGGCAAGTGGCATCTGCAGCGCACGCAGCAGCGCAAGGCGCGCCACGTCGTGAAGGTCTGCTACGACTTCATGCGCGGCAGCTGCAAGTGGGGCGACCGCTGCACGTTCGAACACACCGAGACCAAGGCCATGAAGAGCGGCCGCGCACTGGACAAGACCAAGAAGAAGGTCTGCGAGATCTTCCAGCGCCGAGGCAAGTGCAAGTACGGAGAGAAGTGTTTATTTGCGCACGTTGCGGGTTCTGGCGGCGACTCGTAGACGTAGATAGATACACGTGGAGAATGAAATTGCGAATCAAACCGTGTTGATGTTTCGTGTACCATACTGTACGGTACTCTAAGCGGCGACGGTGTGGCCCACGATGAGCTGCTTGACGCGCTCGACTGTGAACTCGCCATCGAGCTTGTCGCTGACGTTAAGCAACGTGTCTTCGAGCTGCTGGCCGCGGTAGATCAAAAGCACGGGCAGATCTCGCATCGTGATGCTGTCGTCAGCTTCCTTCGCGATCAACGCGACAAACTGAAGACAAACAATACGTGATCAGCCGTCACGATGTCGTAACCATCTCGTCACGATTGTAGGCCAGACTCACCTTGATGTGCGTGATTTGCTTGGCGATTTCCTTGAAGTGCGCGTTGATGAGGCCACACTCGTAGCTCTCTGGGTGGTACAGATGCACGACCATCGTGACGTCCGCTGCAGCGTTGTCCGTGAGCTCCACGTACTGGGACGGAGAGATGAACTCTAGTTGACCAAAGTGGTTGCTGCGTGACAATCACAGTCAGTGTCAGTCCCCTCCGTACCAACGTCTTGCCTGAATTGAAGTCTACGTACCGCTTCTTGGCCGTCTCGTGCATTTGATGCATGCGCAGAGCGTTGTACTTCTGCAGAAACTCGTCGTTCAGGAGCATGTCGTCGCAGCCGCAGTCGTCGTCTTCACCAGCGTTACACCCCGCAGGCATTGGCGGCTGGTTGGACGATATCGTCGCGCCCTTAGCAATGCGCATCAGCGCCGCCTGCCGCTCCATATCCAGGCGCTTGCGCTCCTCGCGCTGGTGGCGCTTGTGGGCCTTGTAGTCGTTGATCACGCCCTTCGGTCCCGTGTGCTCCGACTTGAAGAACCGGTCTTTCGTGCCAGCCTTCTTACCCGGAGCTTGGCCCCATGGTCCATCGACTGGTGTCTGCCTCCATGGCCCTGTGGGGTCGTGGACCGAGTGCACGCGGTCCGTGATTTCCTCTTCGTCATCGCTGCATGCACATGCCCATGGGCCACGGACGGTCAGTAAATCCAAGAGAGCTCTTCGCGACCGCGCGATAGTGACATGACCCACCTGGCTTCCGAGTCCGAGAGCTGGCGCGGCTGGAGCTCGTCTGGATCGCGGTCGCGCATGACATTGTGCTGCGTGAAGAACTTCTCCATGGTTACGCGCGCGGATACTTCTTCGTTACAGAGGACAGCAACCAAAATGAGCTGCCCGTGGTCGATTGGGTCGCTGATCTTTTTTTCGAAACTTTGGAATTCGCCGCCGATTCCAAGCGCCTGTTCGATGGAAAGAATGGCAAACGCCCCAAAAAGACCCATTTTGCATATGTACGTAAACCAAAAGCAATGTTTTGCACTCTACAGAACACCGAGCGTTTCCAGCCCCTCTGTCTCTTTCTCCCTGTGTGTGTGTCTCTCTCTCTCGCTGTCTGAGCCCACGCCGCCGCTACGACGGACTTGGGCCGCTGTCTTCACTTGGTCGAATCGCACATTTAGCCCTTGCCCGACTGCTTCATGAGCCACTGGATGACCTGGTCGATGTTGACGAGGCGCAGTGCCGAGATCGGGATCACGAGCCACGGGTTGTCCACGATGTAGTCCAGGTTCAGCTCGCGGATGAGCTCTGGCTCCGAAATGTGCGGCTCCAAATCGATCTTGTTCGCAAGCACGAGCAGTGGCGTCGTCGCGAGCTCGCTGTTAATACAAATAACGATGACGATCGTCAGTGCCTTCAAACAGGGAGATCACAGCTACATGATAGCGAAAATACGCACCGATCCTCCAGCAAGCGGTGCAGCTCTTTTCTGGCGAGCGAGATTTGGTCGAACTGTGCAGCACACAAATGAAGCCATTTCGTTAGAACGGAATCTTCTCGGGACCCACTGTGCAATGCAGCAACGTACGGCGTTCGCGTCGACGACATAGATAATGACATCACAGCCGCGCGTGTAGCGACCCCACTCGCTTCGGTACTGCGCCTGGCCTCCGATATCCCAACACTTCATCTGCACGCCGCCCTTCTTTACGAGTTTCACGTTCAGACCAATGGTCGGGCACGTCTCCACGGGGTGGCCCATAGCCATGACGTTCAGCAGCGTGGTCTTGCCACTGTTCTCGAGACCCACGAGCACCACCTCGAGCTTCTTGGTGTAGAACGCCTGGAGCATCTTCTGAAGAATGCCGCCCATGGTGTCTAGTGTATCTTTACCACCACAATCCAAAAACGCCACGTCAGCACCTCTCACAACCATCCCCAACACAAGACCACACTCTATCCACGTATCCGTCCACTAAACACAGCGCGGTCTCCCCCGCAAGCCGCGTATCCAGCCCCAGAAGTAGAAGGCCGTTCCAACATGGCTCCCTTCTGCCTCCTTCGTCAAGTGGGTTCGCGCAAAACGCACCATTCTTCCACCACACCCATCCAGACACTGACGCAGGGGAGTCGCCTACACATACATCTACTACCGGACACGCCTCGTACCTGCGTAGCTGCACGCGCGCCTTGCTTGTCTTGTCGCTCTTCTTCTTCTGCTGCGGACCGCCTGCTGCCCGCTCTCTGTCGAAGTGACTGTTGTTGTTGACTTTCGTTCGACTCGCCCTTCCTTCGGGAACCGGCCAGCGGAGAGGGAAGGGAAGCCACCCCTTGGAATGTTGCGCGAAGGTTACTTCAAGAACCCCCACCACACCTGGGTTTCTTTCGTGGGTGTTGGGTGATAGCGGTGGCCCTGAAGTAACATGTCCCGTCGTCCCTCGTGTTCCGTATTTCTATGGATCCGAACACGGGACCATATCCATCCCCAATGTCCCTCGTGCAGGCTACAGCCAACCAATACAACTTGTCTCTGCGTTCCGATTTCTGTGGAACACAACACAAACGTCAGCCACTTGTCGAAGATGTTGCCTGCTTCCGTATCCCTTCGTCGTGCAGCGTTCCGCGCGGCGCGCCGCGCCTTCCCAGCGGCCGCCAATGCCACCACCACCACGCGCGTCGCTGCCGCCTTCGCGCAGACCAACGCCGTGCAATTCCCAGTCGTGCACGCCGTGCGCCAGTCGCAGTGGTACTCCACCATCGCCGAGCTCGAGGAGGAGCTCACCGAGGTCGTGCTGGAGCCGCTCGGTGGTTTCGCTGACCAGAAGCCGCTCACCGACTTCGACCTGTCCGACAAGACCCTGCACAACCTGCAGGCCGCCGGCATCACGCACCTTTTCCCAGTGCAGGCCCAGTCGTTCGATGTGATGATGAAGGGCTCCGATATTGTGGGCCGCTCCAAGACCGGCTCGGGCAAGACGCTTGCGTTTTCGCTGCCAATTGTGGAGCGCATCCACGCTGAAGTGGGCAAGTCGCAGCGCGATCCTCGTGCGCTGATCTTGCTGCCAACGCGCGAGCTTGCGCAGCAGGTGGCCGATGAGGTCAAGCGAATTGCGCCACAGCTTCGCATTGTCAACGTCGTTGGCGGTGTGTCGTACACGGTGCAGGAGAACCACCTTCGTCGTGGTGCTGACATCTTGGTAGGTACGCCAGGCCGTATCATGGACCTCGTGGAGAAGGGATCGCTCTCGCTCGACCAGGTCCGTGTGTCGGTGCTCGACGAGGCCGACATGATGCTCAAGTTCGGCTTCCAGGAGGCCGTCGAGACCATCCTCGGCTGGGTGCCAAAGGAGGACCGCCAGGTTGTCATGTGGTCGGCGACCTTCCCGAAGTGGGTCAACACCATGGCCAAGAAGTTCACGGTCGACGCCGTCAACATCGACCTCGTCGGCAAGGAGGACAACCACGTGCCAACAACCGTGAGCCACAAGGCCATCCACGCGCCAATCCGCTCGCGTATCCAGGTGCTCGAGAACGTGCTGCGCCACCACGCTCGTGGCGGCCAGACGCTGATCTTCACGGAGACCAAGCAGGAGGCCGATGAGATCGCCAACGCGCTTGGCGGCCTCGACGCCAAGGCCCTGCACGGTGACCTGTCCCAGGGTATGCGTTCGTCGACCATGGAGGGTTTCCGCAACGGCACCGTCAAGACGCTCGTGTGCACGGACATTGCTGCCCGTGGCCTCGACATCGCGAACGTGGAGCTCGTGGTGCAGTACCGTCTGCCTAACGACAAGGAGAGCTTCGTGCACCGCGCTGGCCGTACTGGTCGTGCCGGTCGCTCGGGCACCAACATCGTGTTCTTCGACCGCAACGACTCGGGTGACGTGAAGGACTTCGAGAAGCGATACAAGTTCAACTTCGCTCACGCTGCTGCGCCACACGTTGAGCAGATCCTGGGCTCGGCTGTCGAGGATGCCTCGAAGAAGCTGAATGAAGTGCCAAAGGAGGCCATCAAGGTCTTCCAGGACGCTGCCCAGCGTCTGTACGAGGAGCAGGGTGTGAACGCGCTCAGCTCGGCGCTCGCTCTGCTGTGCGGCTTCGACAAGCAGCACCTGAGCGCCTTCTCCATGCTCTCGGGCCGTGCCAAGACGCAGACGGTCGAAGTCGCTGGCGTCGAGAACGCCCGCAAGCTTCAGGAGATGCTCACGGGTTTCGACGACTCGCTTTCGCGTCGCGACATCCACAACGTGGACGACAAGTTCGTCTTCGACATCCCTCAGGACTCGATTGAGCGTCTCCGTGTCCACTTCGCGGCTGCCGGCGCGGATGAATCGCTGACCGTCTCGCCAGTCTTCGAGCTGACCTCTATGCTCCTGCCTGCCGATGGCCGCCGTAACGAGCGATCATTCGGTGGCAACCGCAACGGCGGTGGTGACCGTCGCCGCAACGGTGGTGGCCGCGACAACGGCTTCAGCTTCTCGGGCCGTCGCAACAACAACAAGGAGCGCGATTTCGACTTCGACTCGAACTTCTCGCGTCCACGCGGTGGTGACCGCGACCGCAGCCCACGCCGCGGATCGTCGTCCTCGTCGTCCTCGTCCTCTTTCGGCCGCTACTCGGACAACTCGAGCCGCGACCGCAAACCCAACAACAACCGCAGCAGCGGCGGCTTCCGTGAGTCGTGGTAAGCGAGCGCCTTCAATGATGGCACCGTTTCCACTGTCCCGCCCCATTTGCTTGGCTTGCCAAATTCGGCCGCAACCACAACATAGATCGATAGACAGACTTTCATAGCCCCAATGCATAATTTATCGACCAGAAAAGCCATCCACGCCAATATGAACAAACATACACTTGTACTAAGCTCAACGACATCCATTTCTTGGTTTGACATTTCATAAATATTGTCTGCCTCGATCTACAGCAGAATCACGGGTGGAGTTCGCCCACAGAGAAGCCGCGGGTGCGGAATTTGGCGAGAGCGTCATCACTGGCCTGGTCCAAGGAGCTGGCAGAGAAGCGGAAGTCCGGCATCGACGCGGCCCGGAAGTCGATGCGATCTTGGCGCGTCTTCAGAGGGCCGACCATGTCCTGCGTCTTGTCCACGAGATCTTCAGCTTCGGTGAGCGACGGTGACTTCAGAAACATGGCCACAGACTTGTCCACATCGGCTCCGTCACGCTTGCAGTGTCGAGCGTGCTGAGCCACAAGATCCAGAAGATCTTTGAGGAAGTGTGTCAGCTCCAGCGCGCGAGTCGCGCCGTACTTGTCGGTGTCGACAACAAAAAGCCCACGAGGCGGCAGCTTGGCCTTCTTGAGCCGGTCGACGAAGTCCGCGCAGTCGTGGCAGCCGCTGCACTCTGTGAGAAGCCCGTCGCGCAGGCGCTTGAATTCGCGGTAACGGCGCTCAGCGCGGTAGACTTCGCCGGTGACGTGGTGGCACGTCTCGATCTCGTACACGAATCGCGTCTTCCTCAGCGACGAGCCTTCCTTCTCTTCAGGAAAGAATCGGAGCACGCGCGCCGACAACAGCGACGCTTCCTGAGGGGGTTCCATATCTTCGCTCTGTAGGGGACGCACAGCAACAGCGGATGACCCGGACGCCGCAGAGGACGAGGTCACGGACGACGCGGACTGCGAGCGGTGGAGCTTCGCGAACGGACGCATGTTGTTGTGTGGCATTGTCGAGGCGCGTTGCGTCGTGGCGATTTGGAATATGGAAGATCTGGCTGTACGAGACGACGACGTCGTGCAAGTGGCCGGGGAGATCCGCTGCGAGCGCGTCTGGCGTTGCGTTGTGTCGTGCGTGAGCTAGCGGATTTTCGAATGCTCTCTATCGCTCGTTCGGTATCTGGGCGGAAACTCGCCTGCCGGTGCTGCGCAGGTGAGACGCAAACGCAGGTGAGCTCGTTGTCAGAGAGCTCGAGGTATTTCCAAAATGGGGTTCAAACTAATTAGCATCTCCAACCCGGGGTGGTGCGTCTCCAAGATGGGGTGCGAAACTAGAAACATCTCCAAGTCGGGGTGGTCCGTACTGAAATAGGATGGTCCAGCAAGGTTGAATGTGACTCAGTCTGTAAGTTCGGGAGGTACAGGATGTAGTGCCAATACTGGTTACGCCATGAAGCATCCAATCCAGACTGCATTTAGGCGACGTCGCCGTACCAGACTGGGGCGCCAACGATCTTGGGCATCAGCTTTCGTCAATTTGATATGGTGATGAAGTTGGACTCTATTGAGTTACATGGGTGACCTCTAACAGTTCACTACTTGGATGCGGTAAGCCGTCGAAGGCACGCAGATAACTATGCTCTTGCTTGGCTACTAGGCTTGGCCCCGTCGGCCCCGTGATGTGCCCTGCTAGAGCTGGAAGTCGCGGAAGGGGAGGCGATCGCGCTTGTGCTTTGGTGCGCTAAATCAGTGTATTTTTGGTGCGCACCCCGACTTGGAGATGTTTCCAGTTTCGCACCCCATCTTGGAGACGCACCACCCCGGGTTGGAGATGCTAATTAGTTTGAACCCCATTTTGGAAATACCTCAGAGAGCTCCCTACAATCGGCCAGCTGAACCTCAAGGGCGAAAAAAAAGAACGTTGGCCCCGTTTTCGAACGTGACCTGCGCACCTAAGCCGTACTTAGGGTGATGGGAGGCACCAGATTCATGAATTTGTGATGCAAAATGAGGGTGTGCAAATGTCAGTCTTATAGTGAAGCACAAAGACCAATCTTTTAGTTGCAAATTGAGGACTGGCCATGGGTTCGCCGTGAACATCGTGGATGAATTTGGGTGTGCAGGCTGCTGTTCAAGATCAAAATGATGATCGATCGGATCAACCGATCCGGAAGATCTCATCATATTCACACACCGGATGGGTACGCGAGCAGCTCAGGCTTGAGGCGACGCCAGGCCTCCACGAGGCGGCTGTGTTCCTCCGGATGCGCCTGCTGCAGAGCCGCTGGATCCTAGAGAGACGAGAAAATCCATATGAGTGTCCGTGTCAGCAGCTGAGCAAGCTGGAATGAGCTCAGCCGGACACTCAGCCTGAACTCATTCCAGTGGGGCGATCCACAGTGAAGGGCTTGCTTACCTCAGCGAAACACACAAAGATCGTCGAGACGATCGACTCGATGACGGAGGATACGATCGCGCACATCGCGTAGCCGATGGCGGCGCACGAGACAAACGTGAGAACGACGACGTTGAACGTCTCTGCACACAACACCAGTGAGTATCACACCGTCATAAAAATCCATCTTGGATAGAGACCGCGTACCGCATTTCTTGGGATGCTTGGCGAACTCAGCTGCCGTGCACTCCATCGTCATGAACACCCACGCGGAGCCAATGGCTCCAGATGTCGCACCTGTATCCATGGGACAGTGTCAGTCTCATCATTCAATGCAGACAGCCGAGAGATTGATGCAAGGACTCACCAACGACCAATGCGCCGACGTTGAGAACGCTCGAGATGAGCGTGTCATTGATGATGGAGCTCCAGCCACGGTCGCGGAAGATGCGCATAGTGTCGTAGCCAGCGGTCTGGAAGTCCTTGCCGTAAATCGCGACATGGCAGAACGCGTACTTGTTGAAGTACTGGATGTTGCGGGTCACGAACGTGATGATGCACTCCAGGCATGCATTTGGACTGCGTCGCCCTTTGCGGCGAGGTGTCGAAAGCAGCATCGTCTTGAGCGTGCTGAGCGCCGCGATCACGAGTGAGCCCAAGCAGATCGAGCCCAGGGAGAACGTCGCGGCACGGATACGCGAGCGCTGGACAGTAGTCGCGTCGTGGAGGCCGAACCACCACTCGCCCACAGCACCAGCAGCGACACAGTGGACGATGTTCTTCACGACTTCGATAAACCAGAACAAACTACGACAAAATCATGCGGAAGTTAGGCAATAGTGGAGCTAGCGTGCAGGAGAGACGAGGACACGTTACCTGAGAAGCATGAAGAAAAAGCTGACATTGCCAAAACTGGTTGCGTCGTGGAACTTGTCTGTGGACTTCGCCAACACACCAACGACGGCGACGCTCCAGATCAAGGTCCACACGCCCTGCACGATCAGCGCAACGTACGCTGTCGACACGATGTTCGGGAACTCAAACAGGATGCGCGACGCGGCCGCTAGGTTGGACGCAGCGAACTCGATCGAGTTGCGGATGGCCAAGTAGTAAACAAGCACCCAGGCTGCAAGCAACAGATTTACAAAGCCAACGGCGCGACCGCCCATGCCGGAATCGAGAAAGGCGACACCAGCGGACACCACCAGTGCGACGATGCTTCCTCGAAGCGTCAGGTTGATCACGTCGGATGCGTGGCGCTGCAGCACGTTAAGCCACAGGACCGAGATGGCGCCGCCGATGCACGAAGTCAGGAAGAATATGGAAAAGATCCGTAGACCGTGCGAGACAGTCGGCAGCGCGGGGTCGTCGCCGTGAATCGTAAAGTACAGGTGGAACACATTCGGAAGTCCAAAGAAAAGCTACGCAGATATCAAATCAATCGTGAGCACCCAGCCAGTTTCCGTGGTGCTAAAGCGTCGCGAGCGTACCGCAATGAAGCCGACGACTCCCAGATTCACGGCGAATGCGATGGCGAACGGGCGGTCTTTGAACTCCACTCGGTGGCCGCCGGTGCTTGCCGGCTCATGCTGTGGGGGAGGGGGAAGGTCGCCAAAGTATGGCTCCTCGTTCTTGGCCAGCAGCGACTCCGTGTCCGCGTAGTCCAGCTCCATTCTCGCTCACACGCCGCCAATTTTCGTTCGGATCTGCTCGCAAAAAGGCGAAGAACATTGAGGAGTGATGGTCATTTTTATGGGTTCGAGATAACAAACCAACGTGCGTTATTTTGACGTTGGCGTTGGTTATTTACGACGGTGGTTGAAGTGCAACTGCCGACTGACTGTTTCTGGAATTGGAACTTGAAGGCAACACCTCGACGACGAAGCTGACGCACGACGACGGCAACTTGACGGACATGGCGGCGTCTCCTACAGCGCGAGCGGCCAGTGGAAGGGCTCTGAATGACGGGGAAGAAGGCGGTGGTGTCACGTTCGCGAAGGAACCCAGCAGACGCGGCTCCGCGCTGGCGCAGGGCGACTCCATGACACGGCCACGCAGCCGTTCCGGTCTGAATGGCGGTGGCATGAACGCGATTGGAGCTGGCAGTAGACGCATGAGCATGCCGCAGCAACAGCGTCAGACGTCCATGGTGTTGTCGCCCTCACGCGCCAGAGGCCGCACGACGAGCGGTGCTGGAATGGGCGGACATTATGACGGCGGCGTGGGGTTTGACGATGAACATGACGAGGAAGACGAGGACGACGAAGACCGCGTGCACAACCTGACGTTCGACGGTGTGAAGGAGGGCCCGTACATGCTGTGTAAACGGTCGGACGATCTGCTGGGCCACCACGCGCGGCAGGTTTTCCGTGAGAAGGCCGCGTCAATGCGCGGGGAGAACAGCATTTACTACTATCTGAAGGATCTCATGAAGAAGTTTGGATCGGCCAAGATCCAGAAGAAAGGACTGACGTCGGAACAGATTGTACTAGAGCCGCACGAGTTCCGGAAGCTCATCGCAAGCGACGCTGCGTTCCAGTCGGCCATCCCAGAAGAGCAGATCGACGCGCTGTTCCATCGACTCGAACACGACAACACCAAACTGGTGCGGCACTTGGACTTCGTCGAGTTTTGTCTCTTTGATCACCATCAACTGTGAGTAGTATGGTTGGGGATTCTAGACTGCATCTGGTCACTGATTGGTGTTTCCGTTGTGGTGTAGGCGTCTTCTGCTCTTCAAATTTCGCAAGCGACTGAAGAAGATGCGGCTCACAGACAACGAGATCACCGACACGTTCCGTCGACTGACGAGCACAAGCGGCACAAGTATATCATCGGAGCTGCTGCACGCCGCGGTGGCTCGAGAGCTCGACGTGGTTCTCACGACAGGGGTACGTGGAATGGGTTGGTGATTTTTGGAAGCGGACACTGACCAGGATTTGATTTGCACACTACTAGGAGCTGCGATACTTGCTGCAGCTCATGGACTTGGATGGAGACGGTGCCGTCAAGGTCAACGACTTTGAGGTCTTTGTGAAAGATGACCGCGCGTCCTTTGACCTCGTCCATCCACCAGCGGAGTACGGTGTGGTTGACTTGAAACTCTCTGTCAACGAAGTGGAAGAAGCGAACCTGAAGAGAGAAGGATTTAGGCAACTGCACCCCACTCTTCACGACGAAAGGATCCATTTGTGGTACAAGACAGCACCTCGGGAGGAAGGCAAATCCGCGATCACAAACATCCGGTATGCTCCATCAGCTCGCGACTCGGACCTCGTTTCCAAGGGCTTCACGTGTCTCCAACAGGACGTGAATCGAAGCGGAGCTTTCGGCAAACACAAGTACATTTGGCTCAGCTACGTTCCGCCCAACGTCCAGAGTGTGAGCGAAGTCATCGACATGTGCCTCTCGAGTGGTGAGCAAGACGATAAAAAGGATGCCAAGCTGTGGTTACCTATGCATCGAGGGTTCAAGCTCGTACCCGGAGATCTGAACGACAGAAACACGAAGCTTGGCGTGTTTTTATGGATTCGACGACGACCACTTCTTGCAGCCGAAGACCTTGCGGACGCGTCTCCAGGTATCGAGGTTCCAGACTCACCACGAGCCAGCTCGAAGCTACGGAAACACGTGGACGAACTTGAAGCTTACGTCCGGCAGACGCTTCGAAGAAACTGTCCAGTCGAGCAAGACGGAGCCATCAACTTTGCTCGACTCTTTGACGAGTTTGACCAAAAGAAGACACGGGCAATCAGCAAGCAAGCAATGCATGCTGGCGTTGAATCGTTCGGCATTAAAATGAAGCTCAAGGTAAGCACCACGACTTTCTTCTTGGGGCTGAACGTTGTTGTTCTAACAGGAATGTACTATGGCTCAGGATTTCCCTCTTGTATGGGACCGCATTAACCCATGCGCCAAGAAAGCGATTGATGTGGCGACATTGTCTGAATTCCTCGAGATGACCGACGCGGAGATGTACGTGGAAGGTGTGTTTCGCCCGATATCAATCATTGACGAACTAATCGCGCGTGTGTGTTCATTCAGCGACGATATCGTGAGCTCACTTCAGCGTACGATGACAACGAAATCCACTCAGCAACAGCAGCTACCGAATTATCGGGTGATCTTCCAGTCGTACAACTCTCTCGGCGACGGTCGACTGAGCCGATCGGATTTTCAGAGATTGCTGGCGGGAAATCAGATCAACTTCACCAATGCAGAGCTCAGCAAGATCATCCAGCGTTTCGATGTCAACAAGGACGGCGTCGTGGACTATTCGGACTTTTTGCGCTACGTCACGGGTATTTGTGATGCTGCCGCACGACGAGCACAGCGTGTGGCCGATGCGGCTGAAGATCTTAAGACGTGGGCGATGGAAAAGCAGAACAAGAAACTCGCCAAGGATGGCCAAATCGACTCGTCGGCGTCGTGGAAACTGCTGCGACCCAAGCGTGGACTCGTAGACCTGAGTACAATTGATCATGTGCTTCGTGAACTGAAGACGCGACTCGATGCCGACCATCTGCGGCTACTTCGAGTGCTCATCGCTCCTGCAACCAATGGGGAAATCAATCAGGCCGCGTATCACGCGTTTGTGAACCATCAGCCGCGGAAGCTATCGACGCTCGTGTACGATCTGAAGAAGGTAGCAGGTCCAACACCTGAAGACGGTGCTCCCGACGGCGTCTATGACCGACTGAACGCGGAAGGAAATGGGAGATTGTCGCTTGTGTCGTTCGCAAAGGAGACCAACACTTACGCATCCGAGAAGAACTCTGGCGTCGGCCCATTCGACCTCAAAGACTTCGTCTACATTGTTCAGTGGACCGGGGCAGACTGCGGTGGCGATGGCACAATTTTGATTGATCGTTTCCTAGCCGCGATTCGAGACAACAACGAGCGCCGCAACATGAAGCACGAGTACGTGACCAACTACGACAGTCCCGCATTCATTGAGGGTGTGAAGCTTCTCCGCGATGAAATGCGTCGATGTGCCAAAACGCCCGATGGGAAATTCAACTATCGAATTCCATTCCAGCTCTTTGACAAGGACAAGAGCGGTCAGATCGTGTTGTCCGAGTTTGAAGCAGCCGTTCGCGAGTTGGGTGTTGACAAGTTTCTCACTGATCAAGAAGTCAAGAGCCTCATGCGCCGGTTCGATTTGAATTCTACTGGAGGAATTAACTACGACGAGTTTCTCCGCTTTAACGTGGTCGAGACGTCGTCCTCGAACACGGCACAGGCAGCCGAGGTGGAGCCTATTTTACACGCTATCGTCGAGCTGGAAAGGCTCACACCGACGACGATCGGCTCATTCTGCTCATCCATCAAGCGAATGTTCAGCATCCTGGACAAGGACACCCACGGTGTCGTTCCAGTGGCTCAGTTCGTGCAAACACTGCGGGAGATGGGGATCAGTCTAGCCGACGAGCACTTGGAGGCTCTTGCCCATGCATTTATGAGCGACGACAGCGAAGGCATCGGCTATGGAGACTTTTGCGAAGCCCTGCAACTCGTGTGCGAGCGCTCACAGAACGGTGTCGACCAGGACATACTCGCGCATGAACCAACTGAGGTCGTCGCTCTTCTGTGCAGTCTCTACCGCGAGCATCATCGCATCCAGCGTGCACACTCCGAGATCGGTAAGCCCGGATTCGATCTCTACAAGGCTTTCGGAATCGCGCACGGTGAAAAGCAGCGGTGTATCTATTTATCCCCGGACGAGCTGAAGGAAGTGCTGTGGGCGAGTGGTTCGCGGCATCCGTTTCTACGAGAGGAGCTCGAGTCCATTCTGCGGTGTTTCCACGCTGCAGGAGGAGGTTTTAACGCGTCAACGTTCTGCCAATTCATGGATCATGGCCCCGTCGTCCTATTCAATGGAGGTGACGGAGACGCGGGCGACAGAATGGGTGTGCTCGACGGGTACGTCGCGAGACTGCAGGACGGGATCCAAACGTATCTGGCAGCCGGGGGAAGAAATGCTGAAGAACGTCTCTTCGAGTGCTTCGCAGAGTTCGATGATGACGGAAGTGGTACGATTTCTCAAGAGGAGTTCGTCCACGTGCTGCATAAAGCGGGTCTGCGTCGGTTCCTGAGCCCCGATGACGAGTCGTTACTGCTTCAGTTCTTGGATTCAAATGGCGACGGAGTGATTTCGTACAAGGAATTCGTCGAGTTCACTCGACACGGCGGCGAGAGGCTGAACGCCATGGTGGATCATAAGCACGACGCAGACCTACCACCACCTCGCAGTCCTGGAGGATCTCCTCGTTCGCGTCCACCAACTGCGTCACCTCCAAGAAGCCCTTCAAGACCCCACTCGCCTTCGTTTTCTGCGAAGGGCTCGTCGCCCGCCAAGTCGAACATGGGAAGTCCCCGACCGCCTCCAAAGCTCGTGCTTCAGATCGCGAAGCTCAACGCCAAGCTTCGCCCAGAGTTTCCGTTCGAGAAGTACTTTCAGAAGTATCGTCACGCGTCGGCTGGCGACGCCCTGGTCAAGAGCCGAGTGTTTGAGAAGATCATGGACAAATTCCTCGCACGGCTAGTGGAGCACAACATCGCGTACAATATGCAGGAGCTCGACGCCGACGTCCTCACGCGCGGCTACGAGTCGACAAGTGCTACAAACAGTGGAGCTGCCGTCGTGCGGTTTGATACATTCTTGAACGATCTCCGCATGGCGCAGTCCCGGGCAACGGCCGAGCGTTGGAAGGCTGGTGGCAGTGATAGCAGCGACGACGACAATGGCGATCTCTCGTGCAGTAGCGATGAAGGTGCATCCAAGTCAAAGCGGTTGGCCCGAGTGACCAGTGTGGTGACAGAGTCGATTCGACGAGACCACAAGTCAAAGCAGGATTTCGAGGTTTTGCGGGCGAGAGTCAAAGCCGCATTGGCGGACATCGAGAAGACAAAGAAGGACAAGGCCAGCGAAGGCCGCGTCTTCAAAGTACTCGCAGGCTTTGGGCTTCGTCTGAAGAAGAAGGAGGCAGAGACACTTTTGGGCTTCATCATGTCCAATAGCAGCAGCACAAAGGGATCAGTTTACGATTTGAAGCAGTTGGGAACGCTACTGAACGACAAGCTCGGAGCTCTTCTTGGAGAGACAAAGAAACCAGACGCCGGAGCATCTTCTTCTCAGGCAGCTTCGACCACGGCTGAGAAAAAGGCCGCTGCAAGTGGCGTCATTAACGCGGCACTCGCTGACAAGATCTACCGGTGCTTCATCGCCGCAGCGCAGTTCAACATCAGCGGACGCAAACTATTGGAGAAGTGTGATTCACAGAAGACTGGGTTTGTGACGCTCCTGGAGCTCCAAACTGTGTTGCGGCTCATGGGGTGCATGCTAGCTGATGCGGAGGTGACTGAGATCAAGACGGCCTTTGCTGGCCCCACGATTGGGACGATCAACTATCGGATCCTCGTTCGTCAACTCACAAAGCAGTTGCAGCCGCCGTCATCATCAACGGCAACGTCCTCTGCAACTGGATCGTTGTCCACTGCAGCGAAACTCCAAGCGAACAGACCCACACCGATCCAGATCGCACCGATGGCTCCAGGCAAACCTGCAAGTGACTACCCTCAGAAGCCTCCTGCTGCTACCTCAGGCACGTCCCTTCCTCCGCCACGGCCGCTGACGATGACAGATATCAAGAAGCTCGACACCGTACTACGTCCATACTTCCAAGACCTCCTCACAACGCGACGCATTGACACGCCGTCTCTTTTACGGTCGTTTGAGCCGTACGACATGAAAGGCACGGGGTTTGTGACGACAGATGCTGTGTACTCAGTGATGCGCAAATTCGACATTTGGTTGCCCGACGACATGGCGCGCAACGTCCTGCAGCGATACGCCTCCGCTTCATCTGGTCGGTTTGACTACGTCGAGTTTAGTACGAGTTTGGGAGGCTCCGAGTCCAAGTCACCATCCAAGACGATGAGTCTTGGGCGTGAAGAGACTCGTGAGGCGAGAAAATATGAGGAGGTTCGAACGGACGACGCCCCCATAGCGAAAGCCCTGCCGAACGTGGATCGAAAACCACAGACCACTCATGCCAGTACGAACAATCGAAGCAATTCATCAGTACCAGCTCACACAGCGATGGGATGGAGCTGTCCTGTGTGTCTGCATACACAGCGCAGTGCGACATCGACTACATGTGAGATCTGTGCGGCTCAGAATCCTGCGTCGGTCGAGTACGAGACACTGCTTAAATGTTCGGCGTGCGAGTTCCGCAATCGTGCGAGTGCGACGCACTGCGATCTGTGCCGACTTCCATTAGTTGATACCTACGATGACCACCACTTCACGGAGAAGAACCCTTCGTCTCCAAAGAAGGCCAACGCAAGGAAACCAAGTAATATGCGGCTTGATATCCCACCAAGGGCCGACTCAGCGAAGAGCTACGACGAAGGATGGCTCGCATGAAATCTGAAATTAACGACCTCCGGTGTCTCACGCTGAGAGGCGGTGGAAGTTTTTGTATTTATTAGTGGCGAAGTCGAAGTCGCACTGGGGCTCGACGACCGCAAACTTCTTCTTCTTCTGCACGATGAAGTTGTATCGCGTGCGCTGGACCCACCAGATTTCGTAGCTTCCTCGGCAGATCGTTCGGTTGCGGTCTCCTTGAAAAAATAGAGGCAGGGTCGTGGTGCGGAAGCCGCTCGTGTACTCACCTAGCAGACGTGTTTGGCTGAGAATGATCTCGCTGTCAGGTTCGTGGACTTCGAGAAACGTGCCGCAGTGGTTGTCGAGCGCGTACGAGCCGTAGCACTGTACGATCAAGCCGTTCTGCATGTAGGCCACCGCCACACAGTTCGAACGTTTGCGACCGTCGACGCCGTAGCACGAATCCAGCGCGTTCACGCTTTGGTTCCAGTCCCAGCACGGAGGCGTCGCCACGTCCTCAAGCGGCGCGAGTGCCCGTAGCCGTCCGACACAGCCCGAGTTCTCGTACTGCTTGGAGATCTTGAGCCCGCCCGTGGTGTGCTGCTTGAGTAGACGGTAGAAGCTGCTGTTGGAGCTGTCGATGTAGCAGTCTGGGTCGAAGATGGAGGGCCGGTCACTGAGCCGACTGGCACTGACTTGAAAAGGCGCGCCGGACTCATCCAGCAGCGAGATCTTCTCTTTCGCCGCCAGTTTCGCCGTGGTGTACGCCTAGTAGAACACACAAACCCTTGTGACTTGTTGACTTGGATCTACGTGGGCGTGTCAAAGAGGAAATGGACGTACGGGCTCGCCGAATCGATCGCTGCAGCAGTCGAAGGAGCGGCGACGACACGGATCCAAAATGAGGCCGATCACAAACTGCGTCGGCGTCTCGTAGCTACACAACGCGCGAAAGCATGATATATTCTGATATCTAGGGATGAGTGTGACGCCTGTCACTCACCTGTAGACGTTGATGTCGATCACATTGTCCTGGTCACGAGCGCGCTGCTCGACGTCGAGTCGGCCCTGGCCTTCGACGAACGCTCGCACCTCCAGCTCGTCTCCCTTGTCAGGCGCCGCGATCGCCTGTGCGTCGACAAAGCTTACGGCGGAAAGCGTCAAGACCACGACGCTTATAAGCCACAATAGAATGAGTCTTCCTTTCATTCCAAACGTTGCCGCCGATAAATGAGACCGACAACCGAAATGATCCCTTGGATCCTGAAGAGACACTCACTACTAATTAGCTTAGTCTTCTAGCCTATGTGATGAAGCTAATCCGTCATCGAAACTACTTGCAGCAATGGCGCTCTCTACTTCCTCCTGCAGCAGCGATGGCTTGCCACCGCTCAGACCCATGTACGCCGTCAGTCTCTCCACGTCTCTCTCATACAGCAGCGGCTCTAACGGCAACGCCGCCTGGAGCTGCTCGTGGAACTTAGCGACACTCAGCTTGAGCCGCCGCAGTTCGTCCTGAAGCTGCCTGTTGACCACATGCACACGCGCACTCTCCAGCGTGAGCTTCTTGGCCTGCTCAGCGAACGGCTGGATCGTCTCCTTCATGCTCGCGGTGGAGTCTCGCAGTCGCTTCTTCACGACCACGCAGTCGCGCTTGCGCCTGGACAGCTCACTGTACTGGGAGGCGGCTGTCGCGTGGGCCACGTACTGCTCCAGACACGCACGCTTGAGCATCGCTACCTCGGTCTCCAACGCGCGCACGTCGCTGTCCTCCATCTCATTGAGCTTCTGCTTGTTGTCCATGCTCTCACGCCACACACGCGCCTGGAACACGACGCTCTCGGTCGCCATCTTGAGCACCAGTCCCAGTTTATCCGTGGCCTTGATTCGCATCGCGGCATCACGGACTTCTTGCGTCTGCTTGAAGATCTGCCGTCTCTGAAGCGTGCGAACCCACTGCTGCAGCAGCTTTGCGTGCTTGTCATACTTGCTGTTGGCATCAAGCACGAACTGGCCTGTGAGCTTGTGGGCGATGCGTGCTGCGCGGTCCTCTTCCTCTTGCAGTCTCTGCTGCAATTTGCGCTCCGTGATCATGCGGCGCCACTCCTTGCGGCCCATTTTGCCTCGCCATACTCGCTGCACCATGCGCGACGCCCACGTCATTTGCTGTCGGTACCACGCCACGTACACACGCGTCTGGTGGCCACGCACGAGTGACTGGATCTTGGTCGCGCAACGATTCATGAACCGCACAAGCGATGGCGACTGCCAGCCACGAGCGTGAAGGGAGCGACGGTACGTTGTCACGATCAAGTGTACCGCTCCAAACTGCAGCAGGCGTAGTCTTTCGGCTTGAGCAGCGTCTTTCGATCCGGGAGCCGAACGAATGGAGCTGCTTAGCAGTGCCATGGTCGCAGCGTGGCGACGCCGACGGTCTCTTCGCAGCGCAGCGGCCGTGGCGCGCACTTTGCCCAGCCACATGCGCCACACGGACTGGATCTTGGTCGCACTGCGCTTGCGAAGGCGCAGCAGCGCCTGCAAGTGAGCCAGGCGGATGAGGATCCTACACAACACAGGTGAGTTTCCTGCCAAAAGTAGTTCCACCAGCCCCAGCAGACATGGACGTACATGATGCTCCGGAAAAAGTGCTGCAGGCACCGTGCGCTGGCGTCGAGCGTGTACTCGTATTGGCGCTTGGCTGCGAGCACGAGTCGTCGCTGGAGTCTTCCCAGGTAGTAACCTCGATACAGATTCTGCAGATTGGTCGCAATCTTCTCGCCGGCATCGCGTTTCGTCTTCCACACCACTGCCAGATCGCGCGTGAACACCGACCTTGCAGACAGCAGCAACAGCACGGGCTCAGTTGCGTAGCTGCGTTTCAGGATCGTTCTTCGAGCGACACGACGGCCCATAAACCCACGGAACACTCGCTGCAACGCCGTGGCACCTCGCATCCGTCGCCGACGGAACATCACACGAGCAAAGTACGCACGAAGACTGCGTTGGATCACGCGTGCGTTGCGTTCACGTCTTCGCTCTTGTTCCTCCAGGAACTCTCTGCGGTGTTGAGCACGACGCCGTCCAACGAATCCCCTGGCGATTCGAGATATCTGCAATGCTGAGAATGTCTGGATGTGAATGCGTTTTGCTGTCGTGAGTATCCGCTTCCAGCACTCCAACTGCATGATTTTCGTCTGCCGACGCGATCGCGAACCGCGCCAAACGCGCTGGATAAATTGTGCTTTAGCATGCCGCAGTTGATGCCACGCTGCCACTTCCTCACGTCTCGCCGCGGCTCGTTGCCGGCCCTTCAGCCCCCTATACGCACGTTGGATGTCAGTCGCCGCCTTGCGCTTGCGCTCTTTCTCAGCCTCAGCACGTCGGAAGGCCATCTCGTGGCGCTGAACGAGCCACTTTCGCAGGTGCCGTCTCAATAAGCGACACAACACGCAGTAGTTCGCGACCCAGGACCAGTTCGCAGCGACTCGCTCGGCTTTAGCTCTCTGTGCCTGGGCGACGAGCTGTAAGTGTTTCTTGTGAGCGAGCCATCTTCTCACGCACCGCTGTATCCGCACAGCGAGGCGCCTTCGTCGGCGGATGTGGCGCAGCGCTCGGTCGATAGCCGACTTGGCGTGGTGTCTGTCCGACAGACAATTTCGCAGCCACCGCGTCAGCTTCCTCGCGGAGTCATCCATCTCACGGTCGAGTCGTAAGAACGCAACAATGGCAGGAGACTTCGGCTCAAGTCCGTCCTTGGATGCGACCAGCAACGAGTTCCGTTGAGCGATCGCTTTCAGACACTGCGGAGAGACCTCGGGACAGTGGCGTAGCTGGATCCGCATGAGAGCTAGACAGCGCTGAGCCAGGAATGCGATGCCGTGGTCTGTCACTTGCCAGTCGTTGCTGAGCACGAGTCGCTCGAGATGGGGACAGTGCTTTGCCAGCGTACACAGCGACTGGTCATGGAGCTGCTCGCAGCTCTCGAGGTCGAGCACTCGCAGGTTAACGCACGCAGAGGCGACGCGAAGAAATGCTGTTTCCGAGAAGTAGCGACTGCGACTGAGCCGCAACGTGCGCAACTGCGAGCAGTGTGTAGCCAGCGCCTCACATAACACGTCAGTGGCGATGCTACAGACGTCCAGGTCGCGAAGCTGTGCGCCAAAGGTCTCCAGACTGCGAGCCAACGCGTCGACGTCGCACTTCGAAGAGCCGATGTGGAGGGTGTGGAGGGATCTCATGGCGCGAATGGCTCGTAAGCACGCACGGTCGATTGCAGGAACCGAGAAGAAGCCGTTCTGACGGGTCGATCCACCCGAGGAGCTGTCGATAGGCCCGGCCTGGATGAGGATGCCACCCCAGTGGAGCGTGTGGAGATGTGGGCAGTGAGAAGCGAGCGCATCGAGGCCTGATGCATCGAGTCGGCGGAGTCCGTCCACGAGTAGCGTCTCCAGCTCAGTGCAATGCACTGCCAGTGCTGAGATTCCTTCACTTGTGATCTGGTAGCAGCCTGAGAGGTCGAGCGTCACGAGTCTGGTGCACCTGGCGCGCGACGCGTCGTCCTCCATGTAGTCTGCGAGCTGCTTGCTTTCTGTAGGCACGTAGTCCACGAGACGCTTGAGTCCGAGATCAGAGATTTGGATGCAGAACGCCATGCGTAGCTCTCGGAGGGACGGCGCGTATCTTCCCAGTGCCACGAGCGTATCATCCGTGATCTGTGCGCAGTGGGAGATGTCCAATTGGACAATCTTGCCCACATGGAGCAGGCGAAGAAGATGGGCGACTGTGAGAAAGTGCATGCGTGCATTGCGGGACAAGTCGAGCGATGTCAGCGATGGTGCGCTGTTGCGTGGGAGGCCCTGCAGGTTGAGTCCCTCCATTGACGAGAGGCTGGCGGCCGTAAGAGTCTTGAGCTTGGTACAGCGCATCAGCAGCGCCAATAGACACGTGTCAGTCACGCGTGGAAGTAGACTCACGTCGAGCTCAATGATCGCGGCAGTGGGCGTGAGGTCGGCGAAGGCACTGACGCCGTAGTCTGTGAGTCGTCGGCAGTGAGACAGCGACAGCTTGCGTAGTGCCACGCAGCGCCGTGCTAGCAGTCGAACAGCGTTATCATCCAGCCACTCGCAGTATCCAAAGTCGATCTCCACCAGCGACACAGGCAGCACAGCCACGAGGTCGGTGGTCAACGCCAAGCACCGCCGCACGCGCAGCTCCACGAGACTCTGCAGAACGGGCAGCGCAGCGCGGATACCTTCGATCGTAACGTGCGCACACTCGTCCAGCACAAGCGTCTTCACTTGTCCCTCTGTGCCGTCGCGGCCTGTCGTGAGGAGTTTGAGATCCGCGTCAACGGGGTCCCAGCCCGTGAGCGTGATGTGCTTGCGCAGCATGCGACAGTACCGATTGAGGAAGACGACCTCCAGGGGCAGGCGGCTGGCCACAGAAGGAAGCGCCAACTCGCCGTCGGCGTCGATCTGGTTGCGTCTGCCAGGAGAGAGCGCCGTGGCTGGCATGGGCGCTAGGGTCGTGGGTTTCTTGCGCTTGAGCGGCCGCTTTGGGACCGTCGGCAGCGCAGCCGTCGGCGGCAATAGCGACGCATGAGGCGGCGATGGAGTAGAGCGAGATACCGCGGATGATGTGGCAGTGGCGCGCGCGGCCTTGGCGTGGCTGGTGGTCATGAGCGGCCGTCCGCCGTCGCGGCCATCGCCAATTGGCGGCGTCGTCTTTCTTGTGTGACGTGGGGAAATGGCGCGTCGGTTCAAACCCAAGAGCTACGCGGGCTCGGGTTTCACAAAATCCGAATATGGGTTTGATGACCCGTATCCATTGGAAAAACCATGGGTCAAAACCCGGGTCCGTCTCCCTCTTCATGTGGAGAGGTCCACACCCGTGACGCCACAAAGCCATCGTGAGAGCGAGAGACGGGAAGATGGCGACGGAGGCGGCCGTGTTTGCGGAGCTCCACGCGGCGCTTGCGCGCGAGAACTACACCAAGGCGGTGGAGATCTGCAACAAGAGTATGTACACGTTGGTCCGTTTACATGAAGAGCTCTGGGTCTCACGCTGTGTGTCTTTGTATCGATGTAGTTCGCTCCAAGAATGCGGACGATGTGGACGCCATTAAGATCAAGTGCGTGGCGCTCATCCGTCTGGAGAAGTTCGACAAGGCGCTGGAGATCGCGGCCAAGTACGACTACCTGGCCAACGAGCGCGCCTACTGCCTGTACCGCTTGAAGCAGGACGACGACGCGCTGGCGCTTGTGGCCGGTAGCAGTGACGCGACGGCGTCGACTGCGCAGCTGCACCTCGCGGCGCAGCTCCACTTCCGTCGTGGCGACTTCGAGAAGGCGATTGAAATCTACGAGACGCTGCTGGCGCGTACGCAGGACGGCGACGATCTGCTGGAGCTGCAGACCAACTTGCTGGCCGCTTACGCGAGCGCCGGCCGCAGCCGCGAGCTCACGGACCGTGACATCCCAGTACGCTGTCCGCCTATCTACTGCATCTATGGCTGTAGGAAGCTGACAACTTATGTGTGTCTGTGTGTAGATTGACGATTCGTTCGAGGTCGCGTTCAACAAGTCGTTCATCGCGATCGAGAACAGCGACTGGGACCAGGCGGAGGAGTTCCTCACCGAAGCCGAGAGTACGTGGCCTGTATCTACCGATACGATTCCCCTGCTAGC
>JAADXB010000048.1:0-32022 GCA_023337495.1 Pythium diclinum | reverse complement strand
GTAGTCGACATGTTGTCTTGGCTTGAGCTTGAAGTGTTGATTGTGGTTGTTGGCGCTGAGGCGGATTGCAGAGTGAGCAGACGAGTCCGTCGTGTGACGACGCGAAGAGCTACGTTGCCACTCATCAAGATGGCTACACTTTTGTGGTGAGTGATGGTGGAATTGGAGAACTTTCTCCAAAATGACCATCACTCGCAATCTCGCCACCAGGAGCTCAGAAGCCAGGATCAGCCTCAGGATCTGGATCAGAATGCTTTCTTGCATTCCTTTCACGACATCGACGCCTGATGATCCGCCTCCAATCTGCTGCGGTTGTCCTGATGGAGCTGATCTTCATGTGGACGTGTATCTCTCGAGACGTTTCGAATGGAATACTTACCTGTGGCAGCGGCATCAGCGACCTTTGACTGGACACTCAGTGGCGTCAGCACGCCACCATGACACCAAGCGGAGATCCTCGTTGTTGGACCTCACAGCTTCCTTTTGTGCCCGATGAACTGGTATCATTCTAGAAGGCTTGGTCACCGAAGTCTCTGACATTTGTACACAGATTTGAAAGTCCACGGATGAGAACATGACGATGCCTCGCGTCGTCACCATCGCAGCTCATGTGAGAAGGAAGCGGTCTTCACACTATCTACACTATGACTCTGACTAGTCATCTACAATACTGTAGGTGCTCCCTCCACTCGCGTGTATCCTCGTAGCTGCTTGGATTTGTTGGCCTGCCAATGGTCCAGAAAATGAAAACGATTCAAAGGACCCACGTGGATTTTCCTGGGCACGTGGAGACCCTCGTGTGATCAATTGGCACCCTCCACTGATGACGCTGGGCTTCGTGTGCTGCGTCTCCGCCTCCATCGTCAGCTTTCGATCTCTTCCCTTCAGCAAGTCAACAAACAAGGTGAGACGTTCCTACTCATTCACTATTGATAATCAACTACTCACGTTGTCTGTAGATCATCCATGTAGGACTCCACATCGCAGCGCTGGCGTTCGCCCACGTGGGCATGATCGCCACGGCTCGCTACTACGACGAGCAGCCTGCTCAGCATCGCCAGCTCACAGCTCACACCGCACTCGGTGGACTCATTTGGTTCTTCTTCATCGTCCAGTGGAGCGTCGGCGTTTGCGTGTACTGGTTTCCAGGCGCCAGGGCTTCTATCCGACAAAGGCTGATGCCCTACCACGTGGCCGGTGGTCTCGCCATCGTCGTGCTGATCTACACCACCGCCAGTACGTCCATTTACAGTAGCTTATAGCCACTGGGGTCATGCGTCTGACTTGGAGAGTGAGTTGTAGTCACAGGCGTGCTTCAGAAGTTGTCGACGAACGCGAGTTGCCAGAACGGAGAATGCGTCATGGGCATCATGATCTGTCTCGTGCTCGTGGCTGCGTGCACTGCTGTAGTCTGGTTGGTTCTGCAGCCGAAGTCTCCATCGCAGCCCCAGAGCCTCAAAGACAAAAGCTCCTCCAGCTCCGAGATGACGCCGCTGGTCGGCGCAGTCAGTGCCTGAGAACGGCCACAGTCCAATGTGTCACAAGTCACATGAAATGTCTCTAATGACAAATGCGAGGGTCAAGTGATACTGTACTTTCCACCATGGCACTGTGTTTGTATCGAACCCAAATTCCCTCCTGCCTTGGCAGCTCCTGCACGGCCACAGCGCATCATGGGCAACGCCAACGCGAACACCGTGGGCTCGAACAAGCCGCTCATCGCGCAGCACCACTTCGAGGCCACGATCCACCGCCGCTACATCAAGGACACAATCGTCACGCTCGAGTTGCAGGACCAATTCTGGAGCGAGCCACGCGACGAGATCCTCGAGATCAAGGACGTCGCGCACGACAAGGTGCTGTTCAAAGTGCCGCCTGTCGCCGCCGTAAATGACGAGCAGCTTCCACCCAAGCGCAAGCTTCTGCTGGACGCGTACGGCGTGCCAGTCGTGGGGATGGAGGAGCACGAGGTGCCGCCTGCCGCCGCCCAGCAGACGCAGTTCGCGGTCATTCCAGACGGCTTCGCGGCCACGACGGAGCTGTTCCGGTTCGAGACGACGTTTAACATCTTCACAGACGTACGACTGCAGCTCAACTTGCCAGGACAGAACACGCGCGTGGTGGTCATGGGCCGCTGGCTCACTCGCGAGGCTGCTATCGCAGTCCAACGGAAAGACGGCAATTTCTTCATGATCGGCCGCGTGTACGCAGCAGGAAGTCTGCTAGACCGCAAATACCGAATCGACGTCGCGCCCGGTGTCGACTTGGCGTTAATCGTGCTGTTTGCTGCCGCGATGGACCAAGAAAACCGCAAATTCGAAAGCTCCACGGAGCGTCTACGCCAAAAAAGACTCATCAAAGAACACGCCAAGCGAGAGAAGAAGGCGACCAAAGCCAAGGCAAAGGCAGTCGACAAGGCAGCGCAGGGAGACGTAGCTGTTGCGACGGTGGGCTGAGAAAGGAGTGATTCGTGTCCATTGTGAGGTGTCAGATCCAAAAATTGGTTAGTAAATCAAACGAAAAAGCGATATTAAGTGAGTCTTGATCTCATTAGTTCATGATTAGGCATATCGTACTGGCGGAGGCGGTGGTGGTGGAGGCACACCAGCAGCGCCGTTCATCTGCGGTGGCATGCCACGGCCAGCCATCATCGCTGCTGGCGGTGGTGGTGGTGGCGCCAACCCAGGCATACCCGGCATACCCATGCCCATACCCATACCCATACCCATCGCTGCAGGCGGAGGCGGTGGAGGCGCAGCCATACCCATGCCCATACCTCCCATACCCATGGGGTACCCTCCAGCTCCTCCGTACCCGCCCATCGGAGGCGCCGGTGGTGCCGCGTAACCCCCACCATTTCCAGCAAAGCCCGGTGCCATATTAGCCCCTGGCGTCAGCGCGAAGTGCGTGTTGGGCTTGAGACGGTTCGGGTTACTCTGGGCCAGCAGGCGCTCGGCCTCCGACCCGTGGCGCTCGCTCTTGCTGTCGCGCTTGAACGCGTACTGGACGACGATCTGCCTGTTACACAGATACTGTCCGTTCATGCACTCGATCGCGAGGTCCGAGGCCTCGAAGCAGTCGAAGCTGATGAAGCCGAAGCCGCGCGAGGCCTTGGTGTCCGGGTCGCGCATGATCTTGGGCGTCTCGATGATGCCGCCAAACGCCGAGAACGTGTCGTACAGCAGCTTCTCGTCCACCTCGTGGTCCAAATTGCCAATGAACAGATTCGCGCCGACGTCCAGGTTCTTGCGGTCCTGCGATGCCTTCTTCACGCGGATCACCTTTCCGTAGAGCTGGATCATGTTCATGACCTTGATAGCGTAGTCGGCGCACTCCTCCGTGCGGAACTCGACAAAGCCGTAGTTCTGGTGGCGGCTCGTGACCTTGTCCGTGGGCATGTGCACGTTGATCACGGACCCGGCCTGCACCATGAGCTCCCACAGAAGCTCCTCAGACACACGGTCGTCCAGGTTACCCACGTACACCGTCGCGTCCTGGTTACGCTGCTCGATCTGCGCCGACATCGTCACGAATGCAGTCGTCACTAAGTCGCCTTTTTGTCCTTTGCTTCTCGAATGGAATGGGAACTCCTCGTGAATGGAGCTGTGCCAGATGTCACTATGTCGAGGTGATTCACCGTAATACACACCCAAATCTATAAAATAACCTATATAGTCTTCTAAGAGAGAGAAATTACCAAGATGGACGTACGGTAGTGGTGATCTTGAAGCTTTTGAGTGAGTTCTTTGCTGGAAGAATTAGAATCAGGCGAAAATGAGCGCGGCGTTTGCGGCGGCGGCGGACGCGTGGAGCGCGTTGCTCGCGGACAGCGCACAGCTGGAGCTGCTGCAGACGCATTTCGATGCTGTCATGGTGGTCGTCGTGGCGCTCGCGCAGCCAGACGTGAGGAATTGGCGTCGTAATCACGGTTTATTCGTCGGTATCCACTGACTTGAATGGATCCATCTCTCCACGCAGGCGGAGAATGCACTTGACTGGGACGCTGTGCGCAGTAAATATAACACGGAAGAGGTAGTGCTCGCGTGTGACCATGTGACTCCGCAGTTTCGCTCACTTACCGTTGATAATGGTGCCCAGGAAGAGCAAGGGTTCCTGTCGTTCGTGTTCGTCCTCCAGGAGCTGACGGAAGTCATCGTCCGTGAAAACCTGAGCTTTCTCATCGACGACGCGGCGTCATCTAATAGCAGCAGTACTGTCGATGGCAGTGACGTCCCATCAGCCTCTCAGCGTGAGCACGCCGCGCAGCAGGACGCGCTGGTGCAGAAGTTACCACAGCCTTTCCGCCTCGCGTTCCTCAAGACGCTGCGGAAGAACTGGAAGAAGCTGCAGACTGGAGCTGCTCAGCAAGGCGTCTCGCTTAACCGACTCACGCACATGAGCTGGTAAGTAGTCCATAGCCTGCCTTGCTTTCTATAGAGTGCTGCTGACGCTGATAACGTGTCAAAATAGGCGCGTGGTGCGTCCGTACGTGCTCATGCGCGTCATCACGAGTGACAACAAGCGCCGTATCCTCAAAGTGCCCATGAAACAGTTCCACCAACTGCGTTACAGCACCGCCAAGGTATGAAGGCCTCTCTATTCTGGAAGTGTGTATGCTGGCAGCCTTCAACTAGTTGTGTCGTATCTAGGTTTTGCAAGAGATGACCCGCGTGGAGACGCATCCGATCATGCGGCTGACAAACCTCGAGCAATCCAAGTCGTCTGGGCCAGCCAGAGCCTCGGACGCAGGCATCAGAGCAGCTCCGTAACAAAGGACAACGTCAATGGACTCTGGTATGAATGGGTTGTATTTCTAGTTCTTCATGCGCTTCTTGCCGTTGCCGAAGCACTCGCCCCAGAGACACACGGTCTTGCCCGTCATGATCTGCTGGAACGCCTCGAACGTGTACGCGTTGCGTGTGTTGGCCTCCTCCGACGTGATCACCTTGGCGTCCACTTGAGCCTGCACGGCCGCCTGCAGCAGATCGTACGGCGTCGCGACTTGGTACTGTTGGAACGGGAACTTCTCTTCCTTCACAGCCAGCACACGCTTCTCCGATGGGATCTGGTACGTCTTCAGCAGCAGATCTAATTCACCCAAAAACGTCAGCATTTTCCACGTAAAAATTCCACAAAACGCCATGTATAAAACTCACCGATGAGACGCTCGAGCTCTGGCTGCGTGATGGTCTTCTCGTCCTCGGCGGACGCGGACGAGTCACGCGCTGCGAGGTCGAACAGACACTGGAGACGCTCGTCCACGGCGCCCTTGACGGCCATCGAGAACGCGACCATGAGCGCGTCCACGTCGGCCTTCTGCTCCTCGTCCTTCTCCAGACTCAGCAGCACTCGCTCCAAGTGATACTGTTGCATATACCATACACAATCCAAGAGCATCAGTCTCTGAGGTCTTCTTTCAATAGATAAACGGCCATCAAAAGCCACACGCACCGCCTTGTTGAGGCCCTGCGGACAGGCCTCCGCCAGCTTGTAGCCCAAGTACCGGTCGAACTGCAAGATCGCAGCCTTGCCGCTCGAAAACGCGTTGAAAATGCCCTCACGCACAGCCTTAAACGTCTCTGGGCTGTAAAACTCCTGATTAGACTCTGTGAAGAAGCTCATTTAGAAAGGCGTGCAAAGCGTACCTGATCTCGTTGGAGCTGCGCAGCTCCCAGGCCTCGTACGGTGAAATGACCGCCGCGTCGGCGATCGGAAGCTGCGCGGCTTCGAAGTTCTTCTTGCCGCGCGAGCTACGGTACACGTAGAGTCCGATACTGAGGAACACGCCGCCCAGCACGATGCCCGGGTTACGGCTGAAGAAGCCCGGCTTGTACTTGGGTGCCTCTTCACCGGCGGCTCCGCTTTCGACCGCAGGCGTCTGGTTCGATGGCGCAGGAGCGCTGCTCTGCTGGGCGAAGCGGCGCGTGCTGCGGCCAGCGACTGCAGGAAGCGGACGGCGCGCCGCCTGGAGACGCACGAGCATGGTCTTGCTCATCATGATCACGTTGGTGTCCTTCGCGTGAATGGGTCTTGTGGTGTTGGTTGTTGGTGTGGTCCACATCCATATTCCCAAAATTCAGTACATCATCTGTCCTAATCTAGGACATTGACCCGCCGTGAAGCCTGAAGCTGCCCACCCCTGGTGAGACCGACTCGCGGGTGTTGGTCTCGTCTCGGTCGTAAAACGGAGAGCGGTGAGCAGCGCGAGTGGCGCGAACAACGACGACGACGCGTAGACGCTTCCACACACACTAACAGAAGACGCGGACGTGCCAGGAAGACGCGCCAAGAGATTCTGAGTCGACTGAGCTGCTCAGGTATGCACTGGTGAGCTGTAGGCGTGGAGAGATCAAGAAAGGACGCTTTCCATCCACACACCAAACCATCAAAGTCTGCAACAGAGGGGGAACGACACAGCCCCTGCGAACAGCAAGAGACAGCGACCGAGACACTGAGCTCCTCGCATACGTAGCTCTTCAACCATGGCCACTGCAGCGGCAACGACGGATCCGCGGCGCTTGTACCGGTACGTGCATTGAGCTAGCCTACTCAACCCACCAGTGTGATCCTGAAGATACTTTGATGCTAATCATTCCACTTCCTAATCATGATTAGGGAGATCGTGGAGATCGAGAAGCAGCTACGCGAGTTGATCCGTTCGAACCCGTTGAACGCGCAGGACGCGAACGTGCTTCGCGGGCGGCTCGTGGACCGCGCGCGTGTGTTGGCGCAGAGCCACCCGACGTTTGCGGCGCAGCGCGAGCTGGAGCAAGTTCTGTGGAAGCCGTGCTTCTACAAGCGCATTGAGGACTTTCGACGCCGTATCCGCAAGTACGCGGCCGCGCCGTCGAATGACCGCAATGTGCGCGAACACTTTGCGCGCGTGTCGGCCGAGTTCCAGGATTTTTTGAGAGACGCCGCGATGTTTTACGACAACCTACGCGAGTACTTCACCAAGTGGCTGCTCGCGAACCGCGTGAGTCGCATCGCTGGTGCTGGTGCTGTGAATGGTGGCCAGCCAGACACGCAGGCCAGTAACATCGACAAGTGCCGCACGAGTCTGCACCGCTGCCTGGTGTTCCTGGGTGATTTGGCGCGATACCGAGAGCTCCACAGCCAAAAGGCCAAGAAGAACTTCGTGGCGGCCGAGGGCTTTTACCACAAGGCGCTGGCTGTGATCCCGGAGAATGGGAACCCGCACAACCAGCTCGCGGTGCTGGCGACGTACGTCGAAGCGGAGACCGTCGCGGTGTACCGCTACTGTCGAAGCCTGTTGATCGCGCAGCCCTTCGCGACCGCGGAAGAAAACTTGGCGTTGCTCTTCGAGCGAAGCCGCCAGCGCCCACAGGCTCCACCAACTTCAGCGGTGATCACGGCCGAGTCGAACGCCAAGGACAAGGCCGCGTACCTCAAGAGCTTCCTGCATCGCCTCACGCGCATGCACGGGCTGTTGTTTTCAATTGCGACGCGCCAGTCGGCTCCAAGTGGTGGTTTGCCGTCCAACGCGCCAGTGTATTCGAAGGAGATGGAGTCGCTGCTGATGAAGGATCTGCTCACGCTACTGGGCACTGGTGTGGTCGGCGACGCGCTGCTCGTGAAGCTGGTCGTGACGAACGTCTTCTGCATCGTGAAGGCGACTGGCACAGCGGCGTTGGACGACGCGCTGCGTCTCGCGTTGCGCATGGTCTCCGTTGTGGTCGAGTTCCTGCAGACTCAGCTGCCGACGATCCGTGAAAATGGCGGTCCACTGCCGAACTACGTGCGTCTGGCGGGTGCCGTGTCGACGTTCTGCGACTTCTTGCGATGCAACCCGAAGGTTCTGGAGGAAGTAGACGCTATGGTGAACCGCAACGACGACGCCGACCTGTCCAAGCGTTTCGCAACCGAGTTCTTGGAGAGTCTCGTCAAGTTGCTCAACCATGCCAAGCTTCAAGCCGTTGTGCATGCTGCCAGTGGAGAGAACGAGCGTGTGCTCACGGAGCAGCAGCTGCAGTTGAAGGAGAACGTCGAGCTGCGAGGCTTCAAGCCTCTGTCGGCGTTGATCGATGCCGGCTCAGCGAACAAATGGCGCGACGATCTCGCAGTGAGTGCTGGACTGAACCCTGGCCAGCCATCCACTGGCCAGGCGTCGCCTTCGGACCAGGACGCGTGGAAGCTTCGTGCGTGGAACATCCACCGCTTTGCAAAGTTTGTGTGCGACGAGTATGAAGGCAACCCGCTGCTGTACTTCTACAAGGGCCAGTTCTCCACCAAGCCTTCGGTGATCAGCGGTATCTCCAACGGCTTTGGCTCTGGTATCTCTGGTCTCACCACTACGCCCAGCATCGGCTTGGGGCTGTTCAGCACGGGTGGTCCTCTGGCGTCTCCTCCTCTTCCTCAGGCTGTCAACAAGGGTGCAGCGTCCGCCAGCAGCACGGCAGAAGACGACTTCGACGACGAGATCATCGTGTACCAGCCTTCACCTGCCTTGGCGCCGTCGCTTCCGCCTGGAGAGGGCAGCAGTGCGCTCGGTGGTGCATCCAACTCGATCCTCGGCAACTCGCTGACTCCATTAGGCTCGCCGTTTGGATCGGAAGGTCCCTTCAGCTTGGACTCGAGCCCGTCCGTGTTCGGTAACGGATCGCCTCAGCAGCCTCCTCAGCCAGCGCAGCCGCGTCTGTCGCTTTCGTCGCCCAACTCGCTCTTCGGATCTTTCGGTCAGAACAGCAACAATAACAACAGTAGCGGATCCGACAGCGGCGCGATCGGCTCGTCGTCATTGGGGTACGGAGGTTTCAATGCGTTCGGCGGACTCGGTAGCTTCTCCGGCCAAACCGCGTTCTCCGGCCAGGGCTTCCTGTCGACTGGATGGGGCAACGTCGCGACTCAGGGCGCAGCAGCCAAGTCTCCGGTGACGTCGTTGTCGGGTGCCTTCGCCGCGGATTCGCCAAAGCCTCCACAGGCTCAGCCATCAGCTTCGTCGACGCCGTTCCGCGGCAGTTTGTTCGGCGACATGGACGACCTCGCGGCCGTGGAGCGGGAGAGTGCGATGTACCAGCAAAAGGAGTCGAGTCTCAGTGCGTTCCTGCGTCCGTCGGCCTCGCACTCGTCACTGTCGACGGCCGGGGGAACGCCTCCGCTTCCGACGCGGTCGGCGTCCGTCGGTGGGTCGCGTCCGCCGCCGGGCTTTGCCGCTGCGGCGTCACCGCCAGGCTTCGCGCGTAGCTCGACTGGAGCGTCGAACGGCGAGACCGGAGGCCGTCCACCACAGCCACCGCCGCAGTTCTTCACGCGCAACCCGTTTGCCAACCCGTAGACGGTGGAGAAGTCGAGTGAACTGATCACTTGATATGATAGGACGCGTGGAAAACGACCAACGTCTCACCAGACGCACGTGCGGCCGGAGATCCCCCTGTGTGGGGGGTCAAGACACTCGAGAACGAGAGCGAGGCTGGGTGACGAGCGATGACAAAGAGAGAATGTGAGACGATGAGAAAGGCGGCGACGCCCACCAGAGATGACAACGACAACCAACCCCACCCTAGACCACGCACGCCTCCCAGTAGCATCTCCGCGTCTCGTGTAGTAAGCTGACACAGTGTCCGTCAGTGTGAAATGGAGCCATAGGGGGGAAGAATGCCAGGGGATCAAGTCGACGTGAAGCAAGCAAGCAGTAGGAACGCAGTAGAGGGAAACACCGAAAGAAGAAAGACTAAAGACAGAACGAGAGACCAAGACGCCACCCAGCGTCTCCAGCAAAGCAGCAGTAGATAACCAAATCCAGAGTTTTATGAATGAAAAAGCGTACCTCGCGTTCCTCAATATATATTGGCGATGACGACTCACGGCTCGTCGTCATCCTCGACGCTTAGCCTCTTCGAGCCAGCGCGGCACGCAGCGACTCGTTCTCGTCTTCGAGACGGATCAGCTTGGGCGCGATCTCTGAGTCCATCTCTTGGATCTGGTTCTTCAGGTGGTGGTTCTCTTCCCGCAGACGCGTCACTTCCTCACGCAGGTACGTGTTCACATTGAGCTGCTGCTCAAGCGAGGTCTTGGCCTCAAGCAGCGCGTCTTCGATCTCGATCTGCTTGACCGCGGCGGCATCGGCCTGCTCCTGCATCATGCGATTGCAGTCGGCCATGAGCTTCTCGACCTCTTCTTCCTTCTGCTGGATCTCCGATTTCTTCGCCTCGAGTGACTCCTCGTACGCCGTGATCTTCTCGTGGCTCGAGCTCACTTGGGCCTGGTGCTTCTGCAGCGCGGCCTCGTTTTTCGCAAGCTGCTCACGCAGAAGCTGCATCTCGACCTCGTACTTCTCCTGGTCCTTCTGCTGGCTCTGCTGCGTGCGGAGGTTTTCCTGCTCGTTCAGCAGGTCAGTGATCATCTGCTCGTCGGCCGCACGCTGCGCCTTGATGGCCTGCAGCGCCGCCGCCTGCATCGTGAGCTCCGACTGAAGACGGTGCATGTTCGTATCAATGATACGGCGGCTCGACATCATATCCTCATGGATCTTGCTTGGCGTCGGCTTGCGGTCCTTCTGGTCATCCAGCCTACACAAAATACACCATAAAGGTGAGCTTAAAGATCATCTAAAAAATCGTAGCTCCTCGAGTAAAGCATACATGTTCGTGAGCTTGGAGATCTGGCCCTGCAGCACAGTCTTCTGCTCGCGTTCCAGACGCAGCGCCTGTAACAAAGCGTGTGAGTCCCAAATTACCGTAAAAAAAACTCCAAAAACACGCTAATCCCATAAAGACGTACGTGCTCAAACACGGTGCCGGCGCGCTTGGCGTCCTCTTCCTCCGTGAACGTGCGCACGTACGCCGTCAGCGGCGACCACTCGCCGCACTGACGCGTCTCCTCACGCACTACACGCGCCTTGAACACGTAGTTCTACACATACAAAAGTCAGTCTCTGTCTTTCTGTCTTTTGGTCGGCAACTCTTCAGCTGAGTAGGTAGATACGTACAGTGTTGGGGAGAAGGCCCTTGACGGCCCACATGCGCGTGGCGAAGGCGTCGGACTCAAACCACGAGTAGTACACGTAGCCGTGCTCGCTGTGGGCGACCTGGAACTTGTACTTCTTGTCGGCGTGGCCGTCGATCACGCTGGTCTGGACCTTGAGCGTGACCGACTTGTCGGTCTTGTTCACGGCCTCAGGCGCCGGAATCGACGGGATTTCAGGGAAAAGCGTGAACGTGGACATGGTGGTGATGCTCTTGAAGTGATCGGGGGCGTGGTGATGGCGCTAGGGGCGTGGGGAATGGCGTGTAGTGTCGTCTTCTTCGTGGGAGCTTTCTGGTGGGAGCAGCTTCTTGACTTGGGTCAGGGTGGGCAGAAACTTCAAAAATAAAGAGGGCGACAGGGTCTAGTTCAAGAACAACCTTCGTTGTGTGATGTAAAACCTTCATTGTCGGGTGAAAACTCTGGTATCTGATATATGTACAATCTATTCAAGATATTCTTTCTTACAGTGTATGGCCAAGAGAGGGGTACATGCTAACTAAGTACATGCCCATTCTGGTGCACGTACCGGTATTCGTGTTGGGCATTGGGCTGAGAGACGAGAGGACGAGCCAGAGGCATGCGTGAATGAAGAATAGAGAAGGACGACACTGTGGTATTAATGTGTCTTATGTGGCCGTGCGATACAGAGAAACCTCGCCTGTGAAGGCGTTCGTCCATTTACCAGCGGCGCACACGCGAGATGTCTGGCATGTCCCAAGCGTCGAACGGCGTGCCCGGGATTGGCGGGATGCCCTTGGCTTCGCACTCCTTCAAGATCTCCTCCTCCTTGTGCTCCCACGCCATGCGGACGTTGTGGGTCGACAACTGCGACAGAATCAACTGGTCGCGAGCAGCTACATCATACAAATACCCCCATCAGTCCCATCATTCCACATCAAAATGGCTTCACAGGCCACAAGAGGGAAGCTCAAACATCATGAACGTACCGTGGGTGGTGCTCATGGCCGAGCGCGTGCCCGTTGGGTCGTAACGGAGCACCGCAGGGTTCTACACAGCCATGCAAAGAGGTACAGACGATTATGTGAGACCATGGTCGACACGATACCGTCACGACAGGCAGTACGACATCAAACGCACCTTGTTACCAGGCGAGCCCTTGGCGACGCCCTCTGGCAGCTCGGCTGGCTTCTCGAAGCCCAGCGACGGGTGCATGCCGACCTCCGTTGGGAACTTGAAGCGGCGGATGTCGCGCGTGTAATACTGGGTGTTGTACACGGCGTCCTTGCTCTCGCTGGACGGCACGTGCACGTCCTTTGGCTGGCTGCCCGGCGTCGGGTAACGGTAGCTCTGCTCCGGCGACGGCGACTGGTGCTGCTGCTTGGTGCCGGTCTGTTCCGTGAAGACCAGAAGCTCACGCAGCTACTCATTCAAACAGCCACAAGATCATCGAAAAAAACGTCAATATCATGGCTTCCGCAGACTTCCACGCGACGGGAAGCGCCGCATGATGCAGCGCGAGACGAGAGGAGTAAGACTTACGCGCTGGCGAAGGTCCTTCGGCAGCAGGTCCTGGTAGCGGAACGGCTTGAACGGCTGCCACTTGCTCATGATACACTCTTGGCTTTAGCTTTCCAGCGGTCTGATCAACAAGCGCGATGCCACCACAAGCTGCTGTGGGGCGTCCGCCGCAAAAGGTAAGTTACGGTCATATATGACCACCAGAATGGTAATTTAGGGACAAGTCCCCGCAACATCACAGTCGGCCCACATTCTTCATACGGGACACACAGTTATATTTCGCGAGCAGAGGGTGTATTACGAAGGCTACTGTGAAGGAGCTCCTGGGCCGGATGAAGATGCTGGAAGCGCCTGCTGACCTGGCTCGGGGAACTCCGGGATCATGGCGGCAGCGGCAGCAGGAGACTCGAACCAGATACCCAGTGGGTGCTCTGCTGGGCCCAGTGGCTTGAGGACGTTCGGTGGGCCGACGTGGGCGAGCACGTTCTCAAGAACCTTGGGGTCCAGGCCGAAATGCGCAGCGAGTGCGTCATTCGTCCACGTCTCGGGGTCTTCGTAATGCAATCGTAGAAGAAATCGCATGTCCTGGTTTGAGAGGCGGCCGTCCATCTTCTCCACGACACCAGTGCCACTGGAGGCGTTCGACGTGCGGTCCGTGGGCATCGAGATCGGATCTGTCGATCGCGGACGGTAGCTGCTCGCGGTCTTGCGGAAGCCCTCCATGTCTTGCTCGAGGAACGCGACCTTCTCGAAGTCCTGGAACTGTTCCATCTCCTTGAGCAGATCACCCTTCATCTCCATCAGCTCAACCTTCGGAGCTGCCTGAGGGTTGCGGATCAGATCCGCAGCGGCATCGCGCTTGGTCTTGGCGGCGGCCGCGACGCCAGCGATCTGTTCGGCCGACAGCGTCGTCTTGACAACGCGCACAGGCTGCTGAGTGAAGGCGGCAGCGGCAGCAGCATTAGCCTGAGTAGATGCGGCAGTCGCGGTGGCCTTCGCGGCGGCGCTCGTGGCCTTGGAGGCGACCTGCTTGGAGGCGGCGGCGCCCATTCTGGTGGTGAGTTTTGGTGACGATTTGGATGGTGAGCTCCCGACTTCCACAAGCTTCGCGACCGCCCATTGGCAAATCTGACGTACTTTACATCTCAACGATTGGCTGAAACTATTGTTTTCGGGGTTTTTATTGGATAAAATGAATTTGGATTGATGATGCACTTTCGATGTTGGTCGATCAACGGACAAAATGGGCCACCAGAACTAGTGGATACGTTCCAGGAGCCACACGCCACGTTTCCAGATAAACCAAACCAGCTCCGAGTGGCATCGTGTCTCCACGAAGTTCTGCTCGTGGTGGTTGGAGATGGACGCGTGGCACCAGCTCGTTCTCAGTTGCACGATCTTTCACGAAGTTGCGGTGGAGCAAGCCCAACGTCGGCAGAAAACGCTTCGTTGATTGCTTCCAAGACAAACAGACAACATCGACCCGATTGACCCATTTACGACACTGTGACTGGTGCATTTACGACGCATGAGCGGTAGACGTAATGAGTACGAGGTCGTTCAGGTCTCGCTCTGCGTTCATGCCGCCAAACACCAGCAGTCCTTGCTGGCCTTTGGCTCCAGTCTCCTGCGCTGGCAACTCTACCACGCACCCGCAGTGGCCAAACCGTGGAGCAACCGGCTCGAGCGGAGGCGAGTCTGGTTTGGTTGTATCTTTGTCTGCTGCTGCTGCTGCCTGCGTCTCGACACGGAGCCACGACTCCTCGTTGTCGGCATACTCCCAGCAGTCGTCACGAATTGCGCCGCCGTCGAACCCTCCAAAGCTGATCACGACGCCATCAACCGCACCGGCAGCATGGGAACAGCGATTCCACTCGCAGATTGGGATAAGCTGCCACTGCCACGTCTCGATGTCGAGCACCGCCATGTCAGTGCACACGTTGCCGTCCTTGTTGCGGCCGCCGCTGTATAATACCGTCGTCGACGTCAGGAAGGACGCCACATGCAGCTCTCTCGCTTCGGGGATCTCGCAGCCTGTACACTCACGTCGCTCCCATCGCAGTGGTGCTTCTGGATCGTCTGTAGGGATGTGGAGGATGTAGACGTCATCAAACGCACCCTGGTCCGGAGACGACCCGCCGTAGATGAGGATGCGGTCGTGACCTTCAGCTGCCGGCAGCCGAATCGCTGCCTGGGCATTTCTCGCTCCAGGCATCCATCCTTCTACGAGAGGTTTCGTCCACCGCTTCGTGAGAGTGTTGAAGACGTAGACGTCCTCGAAGATCTCGCCTTCGATCGGGTTCATCCCTCCAAAGACGTAGATTGCACTTCCAATCGCAATCGCAGAGTGCCCACTACGTGGAGGAAAGCTGCCTTCGACAGGCGTGATAGACGTCCATGTCTTCATCTCTTCAGAGTGTCAGCGTTAGTGTTTGCTGTCTACTGACATCAGAGCTCGGATAAACTCACCTCGGTCGACCTTGAAAACGTCCCCGAAAGTCTCCGCCTCTCTCGTCGAGCCCCCAATCAGGTAGATATCCCCACTATCAACCTGTACAGCATATTCAAACCCATGATCGTGTCAAATTTGGACTCATAGTAGGCATCACACGGCAGAAATCCGAACCTGCGTGAGCGTCGCTCCTCCGCGAGGCGCTGGGGTCGTCTTCGCATCCGCGTTCTGGATCGTCACACTCGCCACAGAGTATACGCGCCGCTGCATTGGCAGCTCGCTCGCCTCCACTTGATTCGCCGCCATGCTTGACCACTTCCAGTTCTTGAAATGGTCACTCGTGTCGGACGAATGAAGTGAAGCCTTTCTATCGAAGGATTTCTTTCTTCGTCAGCTTCAAAGGTCGTCCCTCGCTGCAGTGCCATCCATGTCACTTTATTAGAACATACCATTGGCTATAATGATCTCTAATACCCTTTATTTAACCCAATAATCCAAGCGAATAAATATAGCCAATCAACCGCCAGCCATCTGAGCTGTTGGCGTCGGCAGCTCATGACCGAATTGGCTGGAAGCCGCCCTAGAAGAACCCATGGCCTCCACGTCCTCCCTGGCGACGGCGCTGCCGCCTGCATCCCCATCACCCGCGGCCGCTGCGCTGGCGGCTCACGTCCCTGAGGAAGACCTGCAGACGCTGCAGCAGTTCATCGAGAATGCGCTCGAGCTCATGCTCAAGGGAAACTCCACGAGCTACCAGTTTCTGATCCAGCAGCTCAACCCATCCAGCGGCAAGTCGGACGCCGCTACGCGCCGCAAGATCTTCCTGGCACTACCGCGATGCATCTCCACCATGGCGAAAGAGCCCAAGGCCTACCACTTGCTGCTGGACGTGCTGTTCAAGTTCGACTTCCTCGGCGGGCGGGAAGAGATCGACGCCTACACGCGCTTCGTCGTGCATCTCGTGTCCTCCAACACCGTGTACGTGCTGCCGCTGCTGCAGATGCTCGTGCGGAATATGTGCCGCCCGGCTCAGCTTCCTCCTGCGCTCGCGGCCTTACTCGCGCCTCCGCCCGTTGCCGCCCCAGTACGAGCCGGACGCATTTCCATTGGCGGATCCTTCGGTGCTGCAGCTGCGCCGCCACCAGCACCAGTAGTGCCTGCTATTGACATCGAGAAACGCTTCCAGGAACGGTATGACGATGTCCACGCGACGCTGCAGCGCGTGCTCAAGCTCGCGCCGACTGCTACCAACGCGCTGTTCCCAGTCATCATGGAGCACTTTCCTCACAAGCGACTCGACGCCTCGTTCCAGGTCGCGTACTTGCGCAATGTATTGAAGCTCTGCACGTACGTGCCAGGCCTGCAAGAGCGTATTTTCGCGCTGATTATCGACCGGCTTGTCGCTGTGGATGTTGAGATCAAACTCGACGAGAAAGAGGAAGATGTCTTCACAATGGACGACTTCCTGGACGACGACCTGCTTCCAGGAGACGGCGAATCACACCTCGACGAGATGGCCGAGAAACTGGATCACATGATGGTTATCATGTTTGAACACATCGAACAGCAAGTGTACGCCGTGGCCAACGGTGAGACGGAGGACAAGACACTGAAGGGCGACCAGGCCGCGTTGTTGTTCAAGTTTCTGCTCAAGGTCTTCGAGCACTCGATCCTCAACACGCACCGATCTAAGTATCCGCAGTTCCTACTCTTCTACGTGTGCCAGCTCGACCCACAGTTCCAGGACGTCTTCATCTCTCAGCTTCTCGCTGCGTCGCTCGACCCACAGACGCCACCAGTCACAAGACACAGCTGCGGTGCCTACTTGGCGAGTTTCCTGGCCCGAGCCAAGTACATCTCGGTTGCGTATATCCAGAAGGCGTTGTACCACTTGCTCAAGTGGATGCACGACCAAATGGATACATACGACAACACGTACCTGCAGCAGCAGGCGCCGACCAGTGACGGTGAAGCCGATGAAGAAGCTGCTTCTGGAAAGGCACGACGAGGTATGGAAGCCGAGGCAGAAGACCTCGAGAAGAACCGACGCGGGTACTTCCACGAGAGCATCTACATCTCCACGCTCCAGACTGTGTGCTACCTCGTGTGCTTCCGCGGTCTCGAGCTCGCGCAGACTGAAAACGGCTATGAATTCCTGCGGAGTCTTGGCTGGGAGCGCTTGCTGATCACGCAGACCTCGTACTGTCCGCTGGCGTTCTGTCAGCCAACCGTCGCGATCGAGTTCCTCAACTTCGCCGAGACGTTTGATCTCGTGTCGGAAGAATGCATCGACAAGGTGGACCAGGCGATCAACTCCATTGGCAAGATGCAGAAGCGAACGAAGGGCAGCAAGTCCATGGAGCGTACGGCTCCTCCGCCGACGGCAGTCGCGTCTGCATTGATGCCAGCGTCGATCTCCGGATCGTCCGTGCTGGGCTTGCGCCAGCCTCTGGAGACTTTTTTCCCGTTTGATCCGTACTTGTTGCGCCGCTCGTTCCGCTTCATCGCGCCGCTGTATCTGTACTGGAAACACGCCGACCCAACGTCGAGTGAAAACGCTGAGGCGCTTCATACGATCAAGGAGATCATCCGTGAGTACCAAGAAAACGAAGAAGAGGAAGAAGGATCAGAGGATGACGAAGACGATGGCGACGACGACGATGACGAAAGCGAGCCCATGACTCTGTCCACGAGCATCACCATGACATCGTTCAAAGAAGAGAGCTACCTGTCCACGAGCCAGAACTACTCCATGTCTATCGACTCTTCGCTCGACGACGACGACCTCCCGACTGGCTACGGCATGTCCGCGCACTCTTTGGGCTCGTCGGTCGAGATGCACAGGCGGATAAAGCGAAGCCGTCGGGCAGTCACGCCTCGATCGGCCTTCGCTCCATCGCCAGCACTCTCGGCCAGCTCTCCTCCATCGCAGCTACCTCCACTGGACGGCGGCGTGCGTGGTGCGTTTGCACTGTCAGGCTTTGCTGATGACGATGACGAAGGATGGTAAAAGTTGAGCGAGGCCACAAGCCAGCATTTGCCGACGCAACTGACTGTTGCTGTGGTGGCGGTCTCTATTATAATGGCGGAGAAAATGACACAATAGATATTGGATCCACGTGGCTTCAACTGCTTCTCAGTCAATTGTTAAACCTGAGAAAGTGCATTCATTTGCTCCGCTCCATCAGTGATTGCAGCCATCAGACGATTGCCACTTGCAGTGACGACACGCACACACGAAGCAAATGATCGACCCATTCTGCGTTGCCTTTCTCGGTGCATAGCACGTGCGGACTCAGCCGCGTCCCCGTTGCCGGCCCCAAGGGAATTCCTTTTCCCCCATCGCCTGATGAAGACATCGAAGCCTTTGGAACCTTTCGAAAGACTGACCACCATTCCGATAAATGTATCCATATTTATTTTCATCCAATCAATACGAATTCAACGAAGGATTGGTTGAAAATATGGGTGATGCTTTGTGGAAACGTGATCTGATTGGCTAACGGAGGAATCTTCTGGTGGTCCGTGTTGCGATTTGAGGGTGGATCGTCGTTGCCAGATGAGGGGATGAGACCACGAAACAAGCCCACCACCGTAATTGAAGAGAGGGGGATGATGGCGAGCAGCTCCGTCAGCACGCCGACGCAGGCGCCGCCGCCACCACCGCCACTGGTACTTGACCCAATCACTTTGGAAGAACCCGAGACCAGCACACAGCCACTCAACTCCTCCAGCACCATGTCCTCGCCGCTCAAGATCGTCGCTCTGGTAAGACCCCTTCCTGCCCGCGTCTAACGAGTGAACCCATCTGGACTATCGAAGAGCTCATTTGGTCTAACGAACACGATTGATTGATTGGATATGATCAAAACCATAGGCGCTTCCTGCACTTGCTGTCGTGCTCGTGGGCATCTGGATGAGCTCCGTGCTGACGTCGTACGTCAAGGTCGGTGACGTCGTCACGCCCAACAAGCTCGCGGGTTTCTCGTGGGCCAAGGGCGACGGCAAGGTGTTCAACTGGCACCCGCTGCTCATGACGCTGGGCTTCGTGTTCTGCTCGACCGTGTCGGCGCTTGGCTACATCTCGCTGCCGTTCTCGCACAAGACCAACAAGATCATCCACATGAGCGCGCATGGCGTCGGTGCGGTCACGGCGTTTGTCGGTGCCATCGCCGTCTTCCGCTTCCACAACGAGCACAACATCACCAACCTGTACAGCCTCCACAGTTGGCTCGGCGTGCTCACGTGGGTCTTCTTCGTGGCGCAGTGGGTCTTTAGCTTCGTGGTGTTCTACTACCCAGGCGCGCGTCCGAATGTGCGTGCCGCGACCATCACGTACCACATTGGCGCGGGCATTGGCATCCTCGCGCTGATCTACATGACGGCGGCTACTGGCGTGCTGGAGAAGCTTTCATTCAATGCCAGTTGCAACATTGCGGGCAACCTCAACGGCCAGAACGTGGTCGGCTACATGGCGGCGGACTGTGTCCTGGGCAACATCATCGGACTCGTACTCGCGCTTTCGTTCATCGTCGCAGTCACGGCGATTGTCCAGGCTAAGCTCTCGCAGACGCAGCAGATCCCAGCCGTGCGTGGTGAGACCTCTCCGCTCGTGAACAGCGGCCACGCCAAGAACAAGCAGGGCACCAAGGGCTACAACGTCTAGGCAGCTAGCTCGCTAGGTATTTCATTCTTCTGTTATTGCGTGTGGTGAAAGGATCAAGGATCGAGAATCTGAGAATATAAACATGCCAAAACGACCTACTTCAAGTTCCGTTGCAACTGCGTCAGCACTCCTCGCAACTCTGCTCGTGTGGATGAGTCGCCGTCCGCCTCGGAGTCCTCGTCACTCGTCCGCAGTGATCTTAGGATGGAGGACACGATCCGCTGGAGTGTAGCACCGTCGTCCGACGCGATGTACGCCTCCGAGGCAGCGTCTTTCTTGGACAACAGCAAGTTGTACAACACCTTCGCGGCGATACAGCTCATGTCAATGTCGTCCAGCGCAGCGCACTCGAGAATGCCCACGAGTAGCGTTCGTGCGTCGATCACAGCGTCTCCGACGCCTGAGTGCACTTGCCGCACATTGGAAAGCATCGCACGAGTGGATTCGTCGAGCGCAGCGTTCATCAGCACGCCACACACAGTGTACACGATCTCTCGGTTGCTGTGGTCCAGCAGAATCACAAAGCCGTCGATCACTTTGTGGTCGCCCATGGCACGGAGAACGTCCTTGAATCGCGATAGATTGCCAAAGGCCCGCGCGGCTTCAAGCACAGCCTCCTCGTTGCTATCCCACAAGATCTGAGCAAGTTGCGTAGAAATCTGAAGCCGATGTGACTCGATAAACGAGGACGCCGAGGTTGTGTGCGAGGCCGAGCAGTAGTACGAGAGGTTCGTGATGCAGCTCACGATATTGAGCATGAGTTCTTCATCGCATCCCGAAGCAAGTGCGCACTCCAGCACATCCAACAGGATCGCTAGGTGGTCACTTTCGACGTTGAAAGCGTTGCCGACGTCAGCGTTCATTGCCATGTTCGCGATCAGCCGCACAAGCTTGACAAGCACGTCACTGACGTTCTCGGCCGCCTTGTTCCCGTGCTGCCCGGCTTCTTGCTGCTCTTCATGGAAGTGTACGTAGGCGTTTCCGTAATGCTGCAGGGACTGGAGAAGTGCCGAGATCGCACCACTCTCCAAGCCGAGATACTGCCGATTGCGGTCGTTGCCTGCACACAGATTGCCCAAGACGAAGAAGATGCGAACCAACAGCACGTCCTGGAACTTGGTCTCGCTTTGGTTGTCACTTGATGAGACGTTGACTGCATTCGTTGCGAATGACAGTGTTGGGTTCGTGCGAGGGTCCACGAGCTTGACCAGGTTGCCGACGTAGCGCTCACTGTCGTGGTTGATCTGCGAGCGCGGCACTTCGTGGAGTGTGAGCTTCCCGAGCGTGCGCGACACGTTGACCATGAGTTCTTGGTGGTGAAGAAATACTGGCACGGTCTCACATAACCGACACGTGACTTGCGCCTCGTTGAACTGCTTCAAGTAGCTCTTGGAAGTGGACAAGTTGCGAAGAATCGTCGTGGTTTGCACGAGTAGCTGGGCAATTTCCTTGTTCTCTGCGGCGTCTTTCGACCGCCAGAGCAGCGTATCACTGAGCGCAGCGATGGCGCCGTTCGTAGCGAGTAGCTTCAGCATCTTATCGTCACCGCTGGAGATGTTCTTGAGCGTACCGGCCACATAGATCAGCGTCTTCATCGGGCACGATCCCGTTGCTGAGCTTGGCTGCTTGGACGACTGGGTTCTACAAGCGTTGGCAGTAGCGAGTAGCCCAATAGCACTCTCGACGTAGTGGACGTTGCAGAACTCGGTATCGTTGCCGCTCTCTTTGCTCAACACGAAGAGCACTTTGCCCAGTGCGACGACCTTCGCATCGGCCTCCTCATCCTCCAAGCCAGGCGTGCCAAAGCCCAGTTGATACAGTTCCAGGACACACGGCGTGATGGAGACGATGCCTCGAGCAGAAGATTGCCAGGATCCCACGGCCACGTCGACAAGGCAGTCAAAGAGCCGCCGCCGCAGAGCCCAAACTCGCACGGTCTCCGGTCCCGCCGTACTCATAGACGACGATGCTGACGGGCGTCTGGACGATGAAGACGACGTGGCTCGGCCGGGCAAGCACACAGCACTGCTCGTCGAGAAGGCTGTAATAGTGCTTGTCAGCGCTTCTATGGCCTGGCGTTTGATGGCTCCTGGTGACTGGTGACTGAGTTCGTTCAGCTGGTTTTCGATGGTGTTCAGCGTCTGACTCAACGCCTCCGACGATGGAATCTCCAGCGAGGACTCCAGTAGATCTTCCTCATCTCTCACACGACGGTGGCTGTGGCTTGCGCTTTCAGGATCCTCGTGGTCCTCACCACTGAGCTCTCCGTCACTCGACTCGCCAGTACTCTCCTGGTCCTGGAGAACAGGCGCGTGCATGAGCTTGACCTGTGCGTCTTTTGGAGGCGGCGTCGGCACAGCAGACCGCGTTTTCGCTGTCTTAGCTGCTGGTCGAGGAGGTAGCGACGAGCCGGATGGCCCTGTAGCCGCTGTAGGTTCCTGTCTCTTATAGTTCTTCGTGTCTACCTCTTTCTGCTCCGCCACAGAGTAGGAGGAACTGGGTCGAGACCCCGGACGGTAGTCATCACCCTGGAACAGCGATCGTCCTAACAAATCACGCAAGGCCGTTAGACTCTCATTCCTATTGTAGTAAAAAGCGTAGGAGCTTCTGTTACCAGTGGTGCGAGGCGTGAAGGGCCGCGACGGGTTCTTGAGCGAGGCTCTCGCCTGCGAGAGCACGTGGGAGATGCCGCCGCGCGCGATGCAGGCGTCCATATTCACTTGGTACAAGGGTGCTTTTGACTGCTAACCCCCGCGTCTATCTGCTGTGTTGTTTGGATGAGCTCCTCGTGGTCAAGAGGTCGATCTTGTCGGGCGTAGCATTTTGCAGAGAGAGAGATGGCTACCTTTTCCTTTTTTAGAACCTGCCGTCTATTTTTGTGGCTGAAGGCAAGGCGACCACCAGCATAATGTCGCAGGAATGTCGCTTGAGCGTGGCAGTTCAATTTGAAGTTGTGGGCCAGTCAACATAATCTGGTGATTTACAACCAATCAAGTACCTCCATTTTGTGAAAGGCGAACGGTTTTCTACCAATCACATTGGCTAAAGGGCCTTTACAAAGACCGTGGGACTTTGCCTGTCAACGAAACGAGAAACCTCAACCACACTTTCAGCCAATGATCATACTCTATTCAGCTATTTCAACCAATCATATCTTCTCAAAACCGGTATGAATCGGTTAATCGGTAGGACCAACACTCTTCCGACCAAGTGCTTTTTTCGACGTGGCCAACGTCGGGGTTTGTGCTGCTGTTGGTTGATCATTCGCCGCGAATCCCGACGAGGACGCACGCCGCCGCCGATGCCGCCAAGCGCCGACGCCCCGCGCGCGGCCGGCAGCCTCGCGACACGCGTGGAGGATGCACACCATCATACTCATGACCCACAGGTAGACGCTCGCGAGATTCCGGCGTCTATCGGCGTCCAGGAAGCCCCACAGCAGGCGACCGAGTCATCGGATCCCCCCACCAGAAAGGCGACACCTGATGATGCCGAAACCAAGCCTGAGCCCCCCGTTGTGGAGACACCAGCACCAACTGAGACTGTCAAGCATGACGCTGAGCGAACCAAGCGACTCGCGTACGCCATCGCGTCGTTGCGCATGTACAATCCGGATTTCCACCTCACGCCGGAGGTTCTCGAGATCATGCGCGTGTTCTTCGACGATTTGGAGCCTGACGCGAATGGCACCGTGCTGCTGCGTTCAATATTCGAAGAGATCGCGCGTCTGGACCCACAGAAGGAGCTCGTATCGGAGGACACGCGGCAGCTCATGTGGCGCGACATCCACGAGCGCATGGTCGACAATGAACGGATCGATTTCCACGCGTTCTGTGCGTGGGTCATGCGCTGGAAGGAAATCAGTCCGGCGTCTGTCCAGAACGTATACACGTCGTGGGCCAAGCAGATCTCGGTGATTGATTTCGGACTCAGTGAAGGCGAAAGCGTGTTTGTCGTGCAGCCAGACGAAGTACCGCGCGGTGAAGAGCTACGGTTCCAGTTATCCGAGCTGCTGAGGGGCCGCAGTCCTCGACGCGAACGCCGCACGTCGCGGAAACCGAATGACGTCCTTGGGGATGACGCGTCGCGTGCGAGTGGCGTGACGACCGACTCAGCGACTGAGCAGATCGAGATCTTTGCGCCGGAAGGAGACGAAGAGGAAGAAGTCGTCACACGCGATGAAGAGGAGACCAGTGGAGGCGGTGACATTACAGGTGCATCGACGCGGAAGGAGTCCATGATGACCGTGTCGAAGTCGTTCCTGGCCGGTGGCCTCGCCGGCATGGCTGCCAAGTCGACGCTCGCACCAGTGGACCGAGTGAAGCTCATGTTCCAAGTGAGTGACAAGCGAGCGTTCAGTTTCCGGAACGCCTTCAATTTAGCAAAGGAAATCTACGTGCAAGACGGCTTCAAGGCGTTGTTCCGAGGCAACACGCTCAATATGATCCGTGTCGTGCCCTACGCTGGCGTGCAGCACTCGAGTTTCGACTTTTTCAGGCGCCAGTTTCACGCGTACAACTACAAGCGAGTCGAGCAGTGGGAAGCCAGTGCTGGCGCTGCTGGTAAAGGCAAAGACTTCACGAAGCTGTCGAATCTGCAGCTCGTCGCCGCGGGATCCATGGCCGGAGGACTGTCGTTGACGCTGTCGTACCCGCTTGATATCGTGCGTGCTCGGTTCATGGTGCAGCAGGGAAAGCAGAACTACAGGTCGATCTACCAGGCGATCCTCGAGATGTACCGAGTCGATGGTGCACGATCGTTCACGCGAGGCCTGCTGCCTTCGCTGCTTGGGACGCTTCCGTACACGGGCATTGGCTTCACACTGAACGAACGGTTCAAGCACATGATGCTGGACGTGCAGCAGCGACGAGCGGCGAGTCCCGAGGATGCGCCGGTGCGGCTGCATCCTATGGCCAAACTGCTGTGTTCCTACCTCGCGGCCTGCATCGCTCAGACAGGTACGTTGTTCTGCATTAACTCACTGTGTTTCCCATGGGAGCGATCAACTCACTGACTTACCTCTTGTGTTCACACAGCCACGTACCCGATGGACACGATTCGGCGGCGCATCCAGACCGACGGCTTTGTCCCCGGCAACGGCAGCAAGCTTCGATACACGGGCGTCATCACGACGGCGCGGATCATCGTCCAGCACGAAGGCTGGCGAGGCTTCTTCAAGGGCGTGTCGGTCAATTGGATGCGGGTACGACGACGATCTTCTTGAGGGTCTCCGATATTTTGTATCTGATCTCGTGCTGACTTGCTTTATGTATGTCCACAGAGTCCGCTGGCGACGGGCATCAGTCTCACTGCGTACGATCTGTTGAAGGAAGTGCTGGACGTCGAGACAGTCGGATAAAATATCTATCGTTCCCCCTGCTTCCCCCTCTGCCATTATAATAGAGACCTAACGACAAACTCAATTGCCACACTCAACTATACGACGCCATCATTTCATTTTATTTCTCCAGCGGCCGCACGACGATGCGCTTGGTCGAATACACTCGCAGCTCAAAGTCGGCTTCCTGTGGCTCGTAAGTCGACGGGATGACAACGTACCAGCCAATGGGGAACACAATGCCCTTGGGTGAGACCACACCCGACGGATTGCCGCTGGCGTACGCGCCGTCGTCAGACGTCGCTCGTCGGAAAGAGCTCTTCGGGTTGGTCGACAGCAGCAACGAGCCGTCTGACGAGCTGGCGTAGATCGCCACGTTGCACGACGGCGGAGGCGACGAGCCATTGCCGTCGTCGCCACTGCGGCCTCTCGCTGGAAGCAGCCGAGCAAACACCAAGGTCTCTTCCGGGACGTGGATGAGATACTTGGGGTTGAATGTGTAGCATCCGTAGCTCGCGCAGCCGACCGCCGTGCCTCGCTGTGAGTCCCACGCGCCTTGTAGCGTCACACACTCCATGCCGAAACCCTCCGCCGGCAGCTCCCGTACTTGGAGGATCGCTGCGGGTGGGTCGCTCACGATACGAAGCTGGAATTTCGACAAAGTGTTTGGCTCGAAAGTTGAAGGCACGAGCACGATATCCAGACAGCCGGACCCAGACGTCGCGGCCATGGAAGCGTCAAACTCGATGAAGCAGAAGCCTGGACGGTACTCGCCTGAGCTGAGGATACGCTGAGGGGATTCGTCGGAGAGAGCGGGCAGTCCGCACGCGCGGTCGTTCGTGTGGGTGATCAAGCGCAGATTCACAGGAACGTCCGAATCGCCTGTCGTCTCGAGGAACACGAGCAAACGCGTGAGCGACGGCGTGTGGAGCTGCACGTGGTACTGCGGGTTGTTCATGAAGGTCGAGAAGAACGGCCGACCGCCGGCAGTCGAAGAGTCCCACTCGCCAGGCAACACGACCGAGTTGGGTGATGCGTCGATGTGAGGAACAGGCCGACACACAAACGGCGTCGTCGAAAAGACCGACAGCGTGTAGTCCAGCGGAGAGAACTTCTCGTACTGCGACGCCACGAGAGTCTACAGAATACACAGAGCACAGTTAGATACCTCCCACCAGTCGAGAGGGGGGGGGTCAAGCGTATGACTCACAAAAGTTGGCTCGGGGTCTTCGTCAGTGAAGTCCACGTCCAGGCTGACCAGCGTGTGCGGGTTGTTGCTGTACGTGCCTCGGTACATGGCGTCCTGGTTGTAAAACACACGCTGTCCGTCCGTGTCTCGGTACACGTGCAGCGTCAGGAACTGCTGCATCGCGTTGTCCGAGTCCCGTTCCACTTTGCTCACGTGGCGAGTCAGCAAGACCCACACAGAGGACGACGCGTGGGTCGCTTCGACACGGGCGTTGGCGTTCGTCACTGACTCACTACGACGGCGAATGAACCGAAGCGAGTACTGCGGATTGTACGCAAGTGTCGTCGAGTCATTGGCAGGACCAAGTTCGACCGGCCAGTGCTCGTGGATCGCGTACTTGTGCGGGAACAGCTCAGGATTCCAGTTGAGGTACAGGCTCTCGAACCGCTGCTTCACAGACGCAAGGTCGATCCAGAAGAGACCGTCGTCGGTGGTGCCCTTGGACTGAGTCTTGGGATCATCCAGTGAATAATACTGGCGCTGGTAGACCCGTAGCTCTTCACCGATGGCTCCGTCCCAAGTCTTGGTGTCGCTGTTGGAGTACGGACCACGCCAACTGAGCTTGCGCCATGGGTTCTTGACGTGTAGAAGCCGAAGCTTCTTGTTTTCACCGGTCTCTTCATCGAACACAGTCGTCTCGTACACGTTCAGCACGGCGTACACGTGCATCGGCACGAGGCCGATCTCAATGGCCTCGTCTTTGCTGATGTCGCCCGTGGTCATCGTGATGATACAGTCGCCGAAATGGAAGGCGCTCTTGAGCTGCTCCCAAATGCGGTCTTCTCGCGCTGCATCTTCCGCAAGGTCTCCGATAGGAATCCGCTCAGGGATCCAGCCAGTGAGCGCGAAGAGATCAATGCCCGAGTTGCCACCAGGGTAGTCGTAGCCGCCACACAGCTTCAGATACGCCTTCTCAATGAGACTCACCCACAATTCATTCCGTCGTGTCGTACACGAACACAGCAGCTCACGGGTCTGCGTGTTCACTGGCAGAAGATCGTCGATCACGACCTTGCGCTGCACGCCGTTGGCCCAGAGCTTGACGATGTACTTTCCCGATGGGTTGTACATGGGCTGCCGCGTGCGTGGGTCCACGGGGAAGATGATATTCGTGACGAGCCGCTTGTGGAATCGCTGCTCGTACGCCGCCGCGATACACAGTGACGCCACAAACGAACAGTCCGTCACGATATCCTGCTTGACGACTTGCGGGCAGATACTGTCGATCATCACGGGCATCTGCGCACAGAGCTGCGCGTACTCTTCCGGCCGCATCCACGTCGCGCCTTTGCGGATCTGCTTGGCGGAAAGCGGAACGGGTCCATCAGGATCCACAAACAGGTTGACCGACCGGAAGTTCTCGTGCGAGTCCAAGTCGTCCAGCCACGGAACGAAGACGTGGCCGTTGATCAGCGACGAGCGCCGCAACACGTCCAGCTCTGCCTGGCTGTAGGCCTCACGCACTGGCTCAGCAGCTTCAGTCACTGATTTCGCTGAAGATTGACGCGATGCTGGTCTTAGATCATCGCTACTCGAGGCTCGCGACGGTGGCGTGCTGGCTCGAGAGGTCCGCCTCTTGGCTGGCTGGACCGGAGGCTGTGGCCAGTCGAAGACGTCCAGTGTCGAGTCCAGTCCAGGCGGCATCGGCCAGGACAACGCTCCTCCTTCGTCAGCATTGACTGCGATCTGGCTACTCGCAGACGTCTGCGAGATGCTCGATTGTAACACTGGCGTAGGCGCGAGTGGTGGCATGGGCCACGCCGCTTCATCCAGAGGCAACAAGGAATCCGGAAGCTTCTCCGCGGATAGAGCAACGGCAGGCGCTGCGGTTAACACAAGTGAGTCTTCAGGCGGCATCGGCCAGTCCATCTCGCCCAACGGCGCCTGCACAGAGGCCGCCTGTGGAGGAGCCGGCGTCGTCTCGGCCTGCGGTCCGCTCTTGAGCAGCGACACGTGGTCGATGATGTACTCGATCTGCTCGCGCACGGCTTCCTTCGTACTCGCGGCGTCCGCGTCAAACGCCGTATACGCCTTCATGTACCTACACAAATCATACCACGCAACGTCAGGCAAGATGCTGCTCGCCGAGACTCGCACATCCACACACACAATGAACTCACCAGTCGCCTGCTGAGATGTACAGCTCAATGCATTTCTCACGGTCTCCGCTTTCCTCGCGTTCTTTCGCGTTCGCGTGGATCTCCATGGCCTTTCCTAGCATTTCTTCTGCACTTTCCGGCTCAGGCGGCTCATCCAGCTGAGCCACGCGCTCTCGCAGCTCGCGGATCACTTCGTTGACGAGCTCACGTTTGGCTGCCGACTCGACGATCGCGAGGCGGTTGAAGATGCGGATGGCGTCGGAAAAGCACTGCCGAGCCTCCGCGCGACTGGCGCTGGAAGCCGACAGCGTCTTTCCTCGCTCCGCCAGCGCCAGCGCGTCCGCGTACAGCGCCTCCACCGTGCTCCCGCGCCGCATTCTCGCTGAAGAAAGATGGGTGTGGTGATGATGATGATGATCCCAAAGTCACAACTGAGGCACGTTATTATCCAATTAGAAGGGAGCATGTTGATGCACTGATATACGATTCCTTTTTTGGGAAGTTTGGAGAAGTTGTTGGCAGAACCAAAAACAAGAAAGGAAAATCGAAAAGCAGGCCGGCAAAGGACATAATATGTTTTTGAGGAAGCATATTATGCTTCCTCAAAAACTGCGTAATGGAACCAAGATAAGAGATCTTCCATTTCTCGTTATGTAATTTCACTGGATCCAAACACTGAGTCAAGACGATGGTGATTATGACGGTGGTGTCTATTTAACGAACCAAATAACTTGAGCTTACATGCATGCGAAAGACCTGGTGGCGCGTCGTGATGTAGAGGGCTGGGCTCAAGACACCGATAGCCAGGATGAGGCTATCACACAGCATCGTGGTGCACGAGCAGTGGGCCATGGAAGCACAGTTGGCATCATGAGCGGCTTGTCAAAGTCACGCGTGGGCGTTGGGATATATGAGTCGACCTCCTTCACGAGCTTAAGCACGGCGTCTCGGCCAATGTCGCGGTTGCGGTCCTCCACCGCGGCAAGCGCCGAGCCGCGCACGACTGGGATGTCGTCGGCTGGGAACTCGTACACGTCGAGCAGCTCACGGATCTCCGTCTCCACGAGCCCGAGCAGCCCTGGTCCACCTTGTTCATGAATGCGACCAGCGCCGGCAAGCAGACCTAACGCGCCAGCAGAATGTGCTCACTCGTCTGCGGCATCACACTGACGTACGCACCACCTTGTGAGCAGAATCCTCTGTGGCGAGCTGGAGCAGCGAGTCCTTGCGTAGCCTGCCGTCCTTTGTTGCGGTCCTTGATCTGATCAGACACACGGCCTTCACCAACAATGTCCGTCGCGTTACCCTGGGCCAAGCGTTCCATTTCCATCGCTCAAATGACCCGTAGGAAGTCAGCGGTTCGTTTCGTTCCAAGAGGAAGCACGCTCGTCGCACGGTCTCCGTGTTCTGTCGAGGTCTTGAGCAGCAGATCTTGCTCCTCGCCGTACCCACAAGTCACTTTGACGAGCGATCGGTGCCGCCTTGCTCGCGATCTTGAAGAGACGCTGAACAACAGATCAGCCAAGATCTTCCCACCAAACGAGTGTGCACCTTCAGCCATTCCTCAATGTTCAGCGGCAACAACTTCGAGTATCACACAATGCAGTGTCTCACTCCGAAGACCATCGCCTTGTCCATCTCGCACGCTCTGCTTTGTCGGCAGTCGTTCCACGCAAGTCGACAGTCGAAACGTACACAGTTTGGTGATCCGTTCGACAGATCGCCTTGGCGTGGCAGCTTAGCACCAGCGAGTGGTTCTCATCCTCTCGGGCACGGTCGGCAGTCTTGGCCCGCGCGATGCCGAGGCCAACCGCGAACGTAGCCACCACCGTGAAGCACGAGTCCGATGCTGGGCATGGTGAGATAGTAGGGGCTTGGTCACTAGATGGACCGCTTGAAGATTGTGCCGGTTGCCCTCTTCTTGAGCTGCATCTCGAAGACGTTTGATAAGATCATGCCCGTGGCCACGCTGGTCTTCGACGACGTGATGGAGTAGAGCGCGGAGCACGAGATCGTGCGCGTGTCGATCAACGCGGTCTTGCCGGCATCCACGAGCTCACTGATACACACGACGATGGCAAGTGATTCAGCTGGAAGCTACTCGAGGGAGCTGTATAGGGATGCGTCGCCTCAAAAAAAAAGGACACCATCGGTGGACGAGTCATGGGACCGCGCGTTGCCGATCGAGCGCACGCCATAACACGCCCAGTTGACACGACACACAAGGCTACTGAGCTCATCCGTGGACGCCGCCGTTTGCTGCAGCGCGTTCTTGAAATCCTCAATGCGGTTTCCCAGCCGCGAGCCGCTGGCCATCGGGATATTCAGATACTCCATGTACACCACCAGCAGCGTCTCAAAGTCACTGCGGAACGCGTTCTCCTGGCGCGACTGCAGGTGGCTGCGCAGCTTGTCGATGGTCTCGTTGGCGCCGTGGAAGTCGTGGATCCATGACTTCCATGACTCATGGATCCAGAGCTCCGCGCCGATTGGTTGTCAGTTGGCGCCATAAGGGACACTCGGTCCCTCGTTGGAGGATGCTATTTGTATTCAGCCGAAATTAGAGTGGACCACAGTAACTGAGGCATAGCTTGTTTCCCCGCGCAAAGCAAGAAGAAGCAAGGCAACGGCATGTGCTCAAATGGAAAGCAAGTGGCAATGAAAGGGCTTTGTGTATTCATACTGAAGTGATTCCACCATGTAGCGGATGTCGATCAGTGACAGCACGGCCGTCGAACCACACAGTCATCAACGTGCCGCTAGCTCGCCGTCAAGAAGGAGAAACCTGCGTCTGTCGTCTGTCGGCGTGGCCGCTGGTGGGATTCTCAGTGGGTGAAGGGGCTTGAGAATGATGGCAGCACTACGCTGTCTTGATGATGGTCTCGTCAAAAAAGGGTGAAGCGCGCGAGCTCTCTGTCGTGGCCAGCGCCACACTCGCGAGACCAAGCGCCACGTCAATCACGGCGCTCTCCTTCTCCAGACCAGCCAACTGCTTCAGCAGCTCGCTCACGCGGTCTCTCGCCTCGACAGCGCGGACTTCATCAGCAGCAACCAGCTGACGCGCCGCATCACTGCGCTGACGCAAGTCACTGATGGTCTTCTCGTGGCGCTGAATCTCCGCGTCCAGTTGTTCGCGCTTCATTGAGAACTTGCTCTCGAGGTCTCGGGTTTCTTCGCGCAGAAGAGCGACGCGTTCCTCTTCGTCGGCGACCAATTTTCGGACTACGTCATAGCTTGCGAAGTACTCTGCAGTTCGAGCCGCGCGAGAAGTCTCCTCATCGTCGCGTCCACCGTCGTCCAGATCTTCGCGGAGACGGGCATTCTCGGCTTGATAGTACTCCTTCTCCAATCGAGTGGTCCGGAGTTCAGCTATAGCCTTCTCCGCGTAGGTGCTCATGTGAAGCTCGTACTCAGCTTTACACGTCAGCAACAGCGTCTGAAGATAGCAGTTCTCATCCTGCTTGGCCTTCAACGCCCCCGCCATTGTCTCGAGCTGCTTCTGCTTGTGAGCCAACTCACCGTCGTGCTCCGTTGCGGCTGCCTTGAAGGCCTCTATCTCCACGCGCATGCTCTCGTGATCGTCTTGGGAGGCCTTGAGTTTGGCCGCCACTGTCTCGAGCTGCTTCTGCTTGCGGTCGACCCCATCGTTGAATACCACAGGGGTCCGTCTCTTGCTGCGAGGGGCGTCCAGCGTTTCGAAGTCCATGTCGAAGAACGTTGGGCTGCTGTCGACGTCAACGTCGCGCTCCTTGC
>JAADXB010000047.1:0-32072 GCA_023337495.1 Pythium diclinum | reverse complement strand
GGTTGTCTCACTTACGACTCCGTCCACTCTAACGGACCCGTCGACGGAGAAGATCCTAGTCCAGAGCATCCACCTTCCAAAGGAGCAGGCGTCTTCTTCAAAAGGAACTACGGTACTCGGCCAAGCGCGGCTTCGAGACATTACCCATCACAAACTGCTTTGTCGCCTGGAAGAAACTGGCCCAGCCGCCGTTGTAATGGACCTTCCAACGCCACCACTGCCGACGACGCCTCGCAAGGCAAGAAGCCGCAGCCGTACGCGAAGCGGAGAGAACAAGGCGTCTCTCAGTCGAACCAACAGTACTACGGGTGGCAGGGCCAACCACTTGGAGCAGCTCCAACGAGAACGTGAGGCGGACGACGATCGACGCAAGCGGCTGCTCACGTACAGAGACGACAGCGCCCCCAACCACTGTTGCTTCAACTGTGGCGACGCCTGGGATCGACCAGTTTCCATTTGCTTGGACTTTTCGATCTTCGTCTGCAACGTGTGCTCGACCGCCCAGTACGTTGCCTGACCCCCTACGTATCGGAGACCATGATGGTCGTTGTATCAGTCACTGACTTTGCTTTTCACGGTCTCATTTATCAGCCGAGGAATGGAACACCGCGTCAAGTCCATCAAGATGTCCAAGTTCACAGACAGCGAAGTCGACGAAGTGCTTCGTTCGGGTGGCAATGCGGTGGGTAATACTTGGCGATTTGGAGTATTAGAAGTTCGAGTGTCTGACATGTATGCTCGTGGTAGGCGGCCTATGCCAAATGGCGCAAGACGTACACGCCGACCTTCAAGATCCCAGGAGATACACCCGAGCAACGGTCTCACCAGGCGATTTGGCTAACGTTCTTTCAACACTCGTACGACTGCATGATGTTGATGTGGCTACTGGCATTGGAACTAATCTCTGTACTGGATTTCTATAGCTGGACTGGGGAGGCACCGCCTTCTAACTTGCCTTCCATGCCCGCACCAGCCACTGTCCTGCGTTCGCCGCGCGGTGGAGCCCGCAGAGGAACAGGGCAATTCAAGGGAGCACCAAGTGCCACAGCAGCGGCGTCGTCTACAAAATCACCAACTCCTCCATCTACGACGCCAGGTATTCCGCTGGCAAAGCTGGCACCGAGCATATGCAAGACGTGGCGTTGGCTGAAAGACATTACGATCACTGCCCAATGGACGGGAGACGAGCTCTGCGTCCCCAGCAACGACGTGTTCGAGCGGAAGCTTCGTGACAAGATGTCGTTCGTGCAGAAAGCGCTGTCCATTCCTGCAGATGCGAGCGGAAGCGTGTTCAGTGGCACCTATCTACTTCGCAGCGTGGACAGATCAGCCCTTCCAGAAGCTGATTTGTTCATGGCACTCGAGGTCATGCATATCAGGTCCACAGGAGCTCGCGAGGCAGAAAATCACATGGAGGATTACGCGTTGAGAATCGTGGAAGCCAACGCCTCCGCTCACCCACTGCTACTCATCGCACTCGCTCGATGCATCGCAAAGGCCGACACTCCTTCGTCAAACAAAGCGGCCAAAGAGCTGCTCGTGGGCTTTGGTAAGACCTTTACACAAGCTTCTCAAACGTGGATATCCGATGATGATCGAGAGCTTCTCAAGAAAGTAGTTCCAGCGGCCAACCCGGACGTTTCGACGCTTACGCCCGAGCAAATCGAGTGGGAGCGGCTGAAGCAACGCAATAACTGCCTGTCAGCGGCCATGGATGAGCTGCTGAAGCTCGTAGGACTCAAGAAGGTCAAGCAAAGTGCCATCCAGCTCTTTCAAAGCGCGCTGGCGATCCAGAAAATGACGCCCGAGATGCAGAAGAAGAACCGCAACATGACACTCAACTTTTGCTTCACGGGCAACCCAGGCACTGGAAAAACCACGGTCGCGAAGTTGTTTGCACGGATTCTCGTGGATTCCAAGATGCGACGTAACGACACGATCGAGATCTGCAGCCCGCAGCAGCTCAAAGACGACGGCCCGAAAGAGTTCAAGCAGAAAATCCAGAAAGCCATGGGCGGTGTGGTGTTCATTGACGAAGCGTACGAGCTGGAGCCGGCCATGGATCCTCGAGGCAAGCCCATCATGGCGGAACTGCTACTAGCGTCGGAAGAACTGCGCCACGATCTGTCGTTCATCCTCGCCGGGTACGAAGACGATATCCAGAACAAGCTGTACGCCCACAACGAAGGTCTCCCGAGCCGCTTCGTGCAAGTCCAGTTCGACGATTTCGACGAAAAGGACCTCCAAGTTCTATGGAACCACGAGCTCAAAGAGCGTGGGTGGGTCGGTGAGGACGCCTCGGTCTGTGTGATTGCGTGTCGCCGCCTCGCGCGTGCTGCAGGGCGCAAGGGCTTTGGTAATGCGCGAGCGGTGCGTCAGTTGGCCGAGGTGAGCATCCAAGCGGCGATGGCTCGTTCAGACTACGACGGCACGCAGCTCACCATCAAAATGATCGATATCATTGGTGAAAAGCCGTCCACGAATCCCAAACTGGGCGAGTTGCTGAAAGAAATCGACGCCAAGACTGGCTGGACTCGCATCAAACAACGTGTCCGCGAGGTCGTGGATTTATGCGATTCTAACTACGAGCGTGAGCTTGCCGGAGCTGGCTCAGGATCCGATGGGAAGACCAAGATCCCGGAGCTACCACAAGTGGGTTTGAATCGGCTCTTCCTGGGTAATCCTGGTACCGGAAAGACGACGTTTGCGTCGTACTACGGCCGTCTGCTGAAGCACTTGAACTTGCTGAGCAATGGCGATATCGTCAAGAAGACAGCGGGCGACTTTGTCGGAGAGGCTGTGGGCCAGTCGCAATCCAAGACCAACGACATCATCAAACAGGCCAAAGGAAAAATCCTGATCATCGACGAGGCGTACAACTTGAACGACAATCTGTACGGGAAGCAAGTGCTCGATACTCTTGTGGAAAAGATCCAAGGCACGGACAGTGACGATATCGCCGTGATCCTGATCGGCTACGAGGCTCAAATGACTGAGATGCTTCGAACCCAGAACCCTGGACTGGAGAGACGTTTCCCCACCGCGTTTGCGTTCCACTTTGAAGATTACACGGAGGCCGAGCTACTCCAGATCTTTGCAGCTGCGTGTGCGAAGCAGAACATTGAGTCCTCCACAGAAGTGGAAGAAGAAGTCGTCAAGTATCTGGCCAAGCAGAAGAATCTCGCCAACTTTGGTAACGCCGGAGCCGTTGAACAGTTCCTGAAAAACGCAGTCGCAAATGCCACGACGCGTCATCGTCGTGAGAAGCAGAGCCCCACAGCAGCGATTAAGTTGAAGATCGAAGATCTCGCAAGTGAGACCGCGCGTCGCAGTGGCGGCGGTGGTGAGACCAAGGGCGATCCACTGGCGGCACTAAACGGCTTGTACCGCATGGACAACATCCGCAAGGAGCTCGATCGCATCCAAAAGCGACTGAAGACAGCGGAGAGAGATGGTGACGCGCAGCCATCCGTGGGCCACTTTGTGTTTCGAGGCTCACCAGGCACGGGGAAGACCACAGTCGCACGTGTCATGGGTACGATCCTCTTCCACATGGGCGTGTTGGGGAGTTCACGCGTAGTGGAGACGTCTGGCCTCAATATGACGGGAGAATACGTCGGAGCGACCAAGAAGAAAGTGGAGACCCAGCTTCAGGAGGCGCGCGGTGCGATCCTGTTCATTGATGAGGCGTACGAGATGGGCAAAGGTGCCTACGGCGAAGAAGCTCTCACCACACTGGTGGCTGCGATGACAGATCCGACCTACAAAGGCACGGTGATCATCATCGCTGGGTATCCGCGCGATATCGACGTGATGCTGAATCGTAATACCGGTCTCAAGAGTCGGTTTACAAAGTTCTTCGACTTCCAGGACTGGGAACTGGACGATTGCATGGCATTTTTGCTGGCCAAAGCTGCAAAAGAACGGTTCAGCGTCGATGCCTCCGTGCAACTCGTGCTCCACGACTTGTTCAAGCAACTGCGTGAGCTTCCAGGCTTTGGCAATGGCCGTGACGGTGGCTACGTCTGGGACTGTCTGATGGACTGTCGAGCCGTGCGAGTGTGTGACCACCCAGAGGTAGGAGAGCGAACGATCCAAGCCAGTGATGCCAGAGAAGCAACGACGATCGTGCTCAAGGCTCGCACGCCTCCGCCGCCACGCGCGAATCCGGGGATGATGCATCATCATCCTCAGCAGTTTCCGCACCCATCCATGCCGGGGTTTCCCCATCTCGGCATGGCGATGCCGTTTGGCAGTCACCCTGGCTTCATGAACATGCCTTTTGACATGAGCGGTGGTCACTTCCACCAACAGTTCCAACAACAACAACACTTGCAGCAGCAGCCTCAGGTTCAGCTTCCACCCCAGATGCAGCAACTACACCAGCAACAACACCAACAACAGCAACAACAACGCCAGAGCCAACCGCAGGTGCAAGTTGAGGTGGAGGAGACGCGTCGTGTGGAAATCATCAGCGAAGCAGAGGAGGTGCAAGCTGAAAAAAAGGTTGAAATGGTGAAGGAGAAGCAGGCAGCGGCTCGTGACGCGGGTGTGACGGACGTGGCGTGGCAAGAGCTACAAAAGGCCAAAGAGGACTACAAGCAGCTCTTGGATCAAATGCTGCAGGAGGAAGCCGCCCGCAAGGCCCGTGAAGAAGCCGAGCGACAGCTACGCGAGTACGAAGCGCTAATGCAGAAAATGAAAGAAGAAGCAGAGAGAAAAGCCAAAGAAGAAGCCGAACGCAGACAGCGAGAGTACGAAGAAGAGCTGCGCAGGATCCAAGAAGAGAAAGACAGAAAGGCACGCGAAGAGGCCGAGCGCAAGCTGCGTGAATACCACGAGAAGCTGAAGCGCGAGCGAGAGGAAGCTGAACGAAAGGCTCGTGAAGAAGCGGAACGCAAGCGTCGTGAGCACGAAGCTAACCTGGAACGTCTCCGCAAAGCTGAAGAAGAAGCTCGGCGAGTGAAAGAAGAAGCCGAACGGAAGGTGCGAGAGCAGCAGGCCAAGCAAGAACGACTGCGTCAAATTGGTAACTGCCCCGCGGGATACCAATGGTACCAGACAGGCGGAGGCTGGCGATGTGGAGGCGGCAGCCACTACGTCAGCGACGCTGAACTGCAGCGGAACTTCACGTTCTAGGCGTCAATTCGTTAAAGAGTCTCTCGCCCTTGATCTCCGCTGGCAAACTTCACTTCATATCATCAAAAATCACGAATATTTGCTCATGTTTTCACTTTCTTGAACTGTTTTACTGTGTTTGAGCCGCTTTCCTTCTCAGGCGATGGTGGTCCAGTGATCTGGTCCCAGCGGATGAGCCGCAAACGTCTCGTGATGATCAGCGCTTTGCCGAGCTCGTGGTTTTCCGGATCCAATCGGATCTCCTCGAGCAGATACTTGAGCTTGTGGAGCTTCATCTGCGAGACGTTGAAGTCCAGCCTCGCTAATAAATCTAGCGCCCACATCGCCTGCTGCCCGATCTCTGTCGGCGTGAAGTCGACAACCGCCAGCGAGTCCAGACTTTGGACTTTGGCTCCGCTTTCGAGTGGAGCTGGTGGTGGCGGTGCCTTCGCGGCTTTCGTCGTGTCCATGATGGCCGACCAGTCGTCATGAAGCGCCATTGCCTCTAGTTTCGCCTGCTTCGCGATCTCCTCTTTCTCTTTGAACCGCTTGTCGCGTTGCATCTCTCTTGCTTTCAGTAACAAGCGAATCGAGCCTTCAATCCCCCCGCACTGGCCGATGAGCTTGGCGTTGCGTTCTTCCACAGCGACGTACGAGATGAACCGACACACGTGCACGTACAGCGCAAGATACTTGTCCACGTCAAACCGATTCAGCGTCTCCGTTATCAGCGGGACCACGCTGAACGACTCCATGTCATCAAACAGCTTGAGCCGCAGCCTTGTGAGCTCCTCCGTTTCCTCCGGCGCCTGGTTACTATTGATCACACTCCCAGTCTTGTGGTTTGTTGGCGACCCACTCTCATCGGCCGACGGCTCATAGAAGAAAGTACGCGCCTCACCCAGCAGCTTGCAGATCCGCTGGACGCCTGCGAGCTGCACGATCGCACTCTCGTTGTTTTCCATGACCATCTCCACGACAATCGGCACGTCGCCCATCGCGATGCGTCTCACGGCGTTGTCGCCTCCGTACACGGCCTTGAAGATCGCCTTGACGTCGTTCTTCACGTAGTCGTCCAGTGGGTTCTCTAATGCCGCGCGGTTCAACACCTCGGGTCCTCCTAGCGTCTCCAGAAGCGTCTTGCCGTCCGTGCAAAACATCAACAGACGTATACACCGGATACTGGACCGTAGCACGGCCACGCGGAAGCGAGACACTTGGTCGTCGGGGACTTCGACGTACTTGGGCATGGGTTTGTCCTTGCGCCACGGCGGATCGTACCACCGTTTGAACGGATCGTTCTCTGGTGCGAGCTGCAGCTCACTGTAGTGCTGGATATTGTGGAGCAGCACCTCCATGACCTGCTTGTTCTCGACCAGCAGCTCCACTTCGGTCGACGCCTCTTCGAAGATGCGCTTGTTGGTCATGACCACGTCCATGGGGATGTCGTCGATGGCGCGCTCCTTGTCGGTGCCTTCGCCGGACTCGGCCGTGCGGAGGAAGTATTGAGACACCGCGAGCGTCGGCTCTAGAAGCAGAGGGTAGTGGCGAGCGATCAGCACGTGCGTGTGGATCGCACTGCGCAGCTCCGACACGGCGCCGCCCATTCCCAATAGTGTGGTGGTCGACTTCAACTCGTTTGGCTTTGTATTGAAGTGATACCCGAAGCGTCGCAGACGATTATGAAAAGCAATCCAAACCGAGAGCGTCAGTATGCTTTTAAGAGTATTATTTTGGTGGATTCTCACTTGTATTGTTTTTTCGTGTTCTTGTTGTTGTTTTCACGGCATTGGCGTGGTTGCTTGGTTGCCTGCTCACTCCATTCATTGCGTGCCGTCTTTCATGACGTCGCGTGTGTTGTTTTGTTTGTGTGTCTGTGTGTCTGTGTGTATGGATCTACTGTAGTTTTGTCGTGGTCTTTTATGCCTCGTCCTTGTGGGCGTACTGCTTCTTGCCGCGGAGCTGCATCTCGCCGATCATCTCGAGGTTCTTCTGGACCGACTCGGCCGCGCGCGACGCGAACAGCCACTTGCCGTCCTGCTTGACCACCACGTCGACCCACTTGACCACCATCACGGGCACGCACTTCCAGTACACGACGGTCGAGGACACGACATTCGCGCGCGCCGCGTCGACCAGCTCGACGACGTGGCCGCTGGGCAGGTGGCGCGTGTCGCTCAGGAACTTGAGTCCCGAGAGCTCAATGAGCGCGGCCTCGATCTCGGCCTTGCCGGTGCACGAGCCCACGAGCTCATCGGTGAACGCGGCGTCGGCCGTGAACAGCGAGAGCAACTGCTTGGTGGACTTGTCGGCGTCCTCCAGCGAGTACGCGGCCGCGAAGGTGTTGACGAGGTTGACGATGGACGCGAGCTCAGCCATGATGGATTTGTTGTTGTAGCGAGTGAGTCTGTGGGAAGAAAGAAGAGGAAATGAGATGACGAAGGCGGAAGGGGGGATCATGAGAAGCCAAGCCGAGCTGAGCCGACGCGACGCCATGACGAGGCGACGAACGCACAGCCATGGACGACGCGGCGACAGGCGAGGAGGCGAGGAGCCGCATGCGTACGTACGTGGAGGGATACACGCAGGGGGCCTGTCGTCGGGCCGTCGAATATGTCGCTGTGGGTCTGTCTCTCTTTCTTCTCTCTATGCGCTGCACGTGGAGAGGCTACGCTGGACTTCAAACTGATGATACCGGATCCAGACCCGGGTCAGGCCGAGAAGACCCGGGTCCAACACTGGTGCATAGTGAGATTAAGATTGAAAGGGTTTGTGGGCTCGTGGGTGTGAGTCGTGGATAGCCTGAGAGACAGTTGACCAGGTTGGGGCTATCAGTTACAAAATGGGGGAGGTGTTCTTAACATGTGTGTTTGTATCCACTTCAACTTCGCCCCCAGCGGATGCTGCGGAAGCGGTCTCCGATGGAGAGCTTCTTCTGGTCAGACGACTGCGAGGAGACCGACTCCTCACGATCCACTCGCCTCATGGTCTCTGCGTCAGCAAATCCAGGCGGTGACTCCATTGCAGTGGAGGAAATCACGCCTTTCTGAGGAGAAAGGCCGCCGTTCAGTTTGATGTCAACCATCATATCCGAGTCGATCTTGGCAGGCGACGCGACTCGCTCGAAGCTCGCTTTCGGTGGAGTGATGGCAATTGCACCATATTTAGACGCTGCCTTGAACTCCAGCGCAGACAGTGATGCACTACGGTCCGTGAGTGGAGCCGTCGGGCTCTCGCTGAATAGCGGGTTGAGTCGAAGCTGGGAGGAGCTGCTGGATCGATTAGCAGCGTCTAGTGCGATCGTACTGGCGGATGACGCGTTGTGCACAGCACTCGTTGCTGTAACGCTTGTGAACGAAGCTCGTCGATTGGCAGCGGCTGAGAAGATCTTCTTGACGGGTGACTTGAGCTTCCCAGCGGCCGGCTTGAGTTTGTTCGCGATCGACATGGGCGAGATCGCAATGGACTGCTGGAAGCGTTCCCGCTCAACATGGAGAGCGACCTTGTCTTGGTGAAGCTTATTCGATAAATGGGTCAACTGCTCGGCCTGTCGTGATAGGTACACTCGCTGAGAAGCCATGTCTCGCTGCTGAATCGCCATCGCCTCCGTCATGTGGTCCAGCGCGGCTTGTAACTCAGTGATGCGGGCATCGCGCCAGAAGATCTGGTCAGCACACGCTGGGTTCTGGCATCTTTGTGCAGTGGGTTCAGGACACACCGAGGAATATTGCAACGCCATGTGATCGTTGAGTGTCTCTTCGTGGAAACTTCGCTCTTGATCCGTCGGCGTCATCTTGGAATATCGTCGAAAAAGTGCTGTTCGGGAAGCTTCGGTCATCGCTTCTTGCGAGATCTGGACGTCGGCATCGTGGTGCTCGACTTCACTGTCCGGATGACCATTAAGGTGGACGGACATCTCTGGTCGAGTGTCTGATTCTTCATACAGCTCCAGCTCATCATCTTGGTCGCTGCCGTTGCCATCTTCGTCACCGTTCTCGCCGTCGCTCGCATCCTCTTGCTGATATTCCGTCACAGTCGACGCGACCGAGGCTAACGCAGCCTCGTAGCCACCTCCAGCTTCACCAATCTCCTCGCAATTGTCTGGTAACGATGCTTCCTTGCTTGTGTTGCTGTCATCTGCAGGCTCGTCATGCACCTCGGGGCTTTGCTTGATCACCTGAGGCATTTGGAGCCCCAGAAGCTCAGGATCGTCCAGGCATCCCACAGTCTCCATTGCGTTGTTTGCCATCTCTAGTTCACACTGCTAACTACCTCTCATAAACACCCACGCGATGCAGTGCGTCTGATACAGCATGGGCATCGCATTCTGGTGCTGGCTGGGTCTAATTCTGAGCTTCGCCAGCCAAAAGCTATTTTTGTAGCCATCCTCAACTGCTACATTCGTGCGACCTCGCTGAAACCCTCTAAGACATGATGTTCTTTGTTGCGTTTCCATCAATTGCCACAGGTTTTTCGAACACTCGCTGTTGGCAGCTTCCGTTTTTACTGAACCAGCGGGGCATTTCGTTGGATGAAAAAAGAAAAAAGCGTCTATCCAGATAACGAAGAAAACTCTTTGCTCCCAACGAAAGCGGCAGACAGACTGGCAGACCTCTTGGGGCGGAAAGAGCGGGAGTCCATCGCGTCGCGTACCTGCCGATACTTAGCCCTTCGGCGTATTCACCAGGCGCACGGCACAAGACGAGTCGCCGCCAGGCACACGAACCAACCCAACTCTTTTTCCATCACCACGCTGCGTTACTCGGACTTTGGACGAAGAGCGCTGGGCTGACTGAGCCAACCAACCGACGCGAAGGGGAGAAGAGATAGACTGCCGCCGAGCGAGACGGGGATTTCTCAGTTGCGCCTACCAGTCCGATCGACAGTTCTAGAAACACCCCCGGCGCTGTGGAGGTCGTGGATGGATCTTCGTGGATCTACGAGCCAGAGGCGTTAGGATCTGACGTAGCGACAGCGTCTCGACATCGACATTAGTGACTGCAGGGGAAAATGTCGGGCGGAAACACGACTGCGAAGAAAGAAGATGATCCAAACTCGTATCCGCTTGAGGTGGAGGGCGCACTGCAGCAACTCGACCAAGAAATGAAAGAAGACACGGCAGCGGCGCCTGCTCCGTGTGGGTTTGGGGTGAATCCCGGTGTGCGACGAGGAAGCGGCACCGAGACGACGTGGAACTTCGTGCAGATGAACATGACGCTGCTGCCGATCGCACGGCCACTGCCCGTGCATATTCCAAGCCGTCTCCAAGACGAGTTCTTCGGTCGTAAACCAAGGACGCCCACGCAGAAGCTTCATCGCCGTGTTCTCCAGAACGCATCCAACATCAGCCCTCGTCACAACGAAGACAGTCTATTGCGTCGTCGAGGATCGACGTCGTCCGAGTCTGGAACGGCTGCCAGCATCATCCCTCGGCAAACCATCATGGAGCGGCAGTTCTCAGCACCTACATCAATCACTGGTCGCGCGGGCAAACGCAAGTCGGACCACGACGACCATTACGAGTTGCCTCCATGGCGAGGAGGCCTTAGTTTATCGGCTCAAGAGGATGCTAGCCGCGTGCGAAGCGTCAGTGAAGATCTCACCATGCAAAGCAGCGGCTCGTCCTCTCTCGACGCACAGCTCGAAGGCTTCGTCTTGAGTCGAAGCGCCAGCACGTCGTCTGCGCTCGCACACCCAAGCGCTCTTTTCAAAGACAAACGGATTTTAGAACTACAAGATGAAGAGCGACGACTGCAACCAGATGAGCGAGCGTCGCTGCCGTCTCCATCCAAACGCTCACGGCGCAAGTAGCCGCTGGTCGTCGCCATCCAATCCGCCTGAATGAGTCGGCCCCATTTATCTATTTCTCTATCCACACACACACACACTGTGTGCTCATCTCTCTATCATCCATTTTGGTCGTTTCCTCTTCGCTTCCATTTTCGTTGGCGATCTTTGCCTCCATTTTGTTGGCGTTTTCTCCAACTTTCGACCGTCGCACTCAAAATATGGCTACACGGATATTCCCTCGATTGAGTGACATCTGACCCGCTCATCACAAAGCTGTTTGGGAACAACTCGAACCAAAATGAATCCGTTTGTGGAGGCGCCCGAGGTGACGTTTGATCCGGACACGTACATCCACACGACCACGGGCAACAAGATCAGCCGCAAATGCACGCTCTGCAGTGCCCACAACATCCATCTGCGCGGCAAGGTAACCAACAGCGACGTCTACTTGTGTCGATTTCACCGCTGATGTTGATGTACTTCACGTAGGCAATCATTGATCCCAACACCATCATCCGCGCGGATCTGGCCAAGGTCTCCCTCGGGAAACAGTGCATCATCCGCGGCGCATGTGTGATCCGACCGCCCATCCGCCTAATGCCCACGTACGCATCTAGTCGTTCTAGTATGGAAGGACAAAAGGCATTCAAACTGACGAGGTATGTGTATATTTGCAGCGGTCTTGCCTTCATCTCGATGAAGATTGGCGACCACGTCTACATCGGAGAAAACACGGTCGTCGAAGCTGCGATGATCGGCTCCCACGTCCAAATCGGCAAGAACTGTGTCATTGTGAGTTTCTTTCGGTGCGCTTTCAAATGGGGAGTTGCAATCCATGTTCTCAACGTTCGTATTGGTGTTATTCACTAGGGCAAGCGAACCATCATCCGCGACTGCTGTCGCATCGAAGACAACACCGTGATCCCTCCGGACTCGGTCATTCCCCCCTTTTCACGAATTGGTGGTGTCCCAGGTACGCTACTGAACTCGAATGGTGGTCCTTCCTCACAAAGTGAACTCTTACGACTGCTTTTTGCAGGCAAACTCCTCGAGGACATGCCCGAGTCCACTCCGGAGCTGTGCGTGGCCCAGATCAGTCGTTACTTTGAGAACTTCACGCCTCAAGAAAAGTAGACCAGGAGTGAGAGGGATCAGAGCCATTTCTTGTTGCTGTTAAGAATGTGCGAGCGTTTATCTGGACTCGAAGGATGGTAGAACGCTGGGCCAGGCACGTCCACTTTGACTTGGCTACCAAAATCCCCACCTCGTGACGTGACTGACTTGAACGCGGCTGCTGCACCCGGTTTGTGGACCATGACTCCTGAATCTGTGAGCGGCAAGGCAACGTTGTACGACCCAGGCCCTGCAAAAAGAATTAGGCGTCAGAGGTTCAATATAACGAAACCAGTGCAAACAGGAAAGACAAGGTCTCACCGATATCAGCCTCTCCTCCCTTCTTGGTGGGTTGTCGTCCAAATCGATCAGCATTTCCCTTCTGGAAGACTGCGCTTGTGTGGGCCCGAGCAATGTAGTCGTATCGCAGGGCAGCCTCTGCTTCTTGAGCATTGTAAGCTCCTGGACCTGGAGGAAGCCTGGCTTCGTCCGGTCCTTCCATCCGCTTGGCTGTCGACTTGAAGACAGACTGTGGCGAGCGATTGCCCCGAAGAGACTGGCTCAGCTGGATGGGGTTGTCATATTGGCCAGGAGCCGGGACACCTGTCGGTGGCTCAAAGCCTCGCGTGACTTTGGATGTGAACGCAGACCGCGCAATGTTGTGTGCGATTGCTGACGAGGTCTGCGAGACGTTGTAGTCCGCAGGGCCTGGGGCATTTGCTCCAGTGATGGATGCAAATGGATCGTTGTTTGACCGAGCCTACAGGAAGACACATCAGCCATGCGGTGCTATCCGTCGTGGAGGATACGAAGGCTAACGTACAGGTGTGGCAAAAGTTGCAGATCCGTACTTCTTGTTTTGTGGCTTTCGCTCTGCGCTGGAAAGGTGAAAGCGTCAGCTTTTGAATCATTCAATTCAAAGGTTGCACACGACGCTGTACCGAGTGTCTTGGTATTGGCCAGGCCCTGGCACGCTTTCCTTGATGCGGTCATTGAATCGCTTGCTCTTGGAGACGAATCCCGTCGAGTACCCGAGCTTGGACACGGACCCCGAGTCTTGCGTTGTGCGAACCAAGCTCGGCGGTTTGTAGTACGCCCCTGGGCCAGGTCGATCATTCTACAATCAAAAGAAGCACAAGGTGTTAGCTTCAAAATCCGGTCAGTCTCGCCCGAATGAACCGTCACCTCGCTGTCATTGAATCGCTGCGTGCGGATGCCGAATGCATCCCGCTCATTTGGGTCGCGGTGGAGGACTGTCTCGTACTTGGACGGAATCGATGACACGCGCTGCATGAAATCGATGCACGTTAGCTCCCCAGCTTAGCTTCACGCTGTTGATTTCCTTACCGATTGTGGATCTGGTGACGACTGCCGTCGTACGGCGGCGCCTCTCAGCACGGCGCCGCTCGTGCGCGTGCCAATCTGGCGGAAGTTGGTACGCGGAGGCTCGCCCATGCTGCCATCGATCTCGCTCCGCAGGCCCGACATCAGGAAGGCACTCGACGCCAGTCAAGAAGGGAACACTCGACCAGGGCTATATTTACTGCAAGTATCCCGAGAGCGAGTCCATCCATGCCAGTGACGCAGATAGTGGAATCATGAGAGCTCTATCACTGCTGCCCTCTTCTTGATAACTACATGCACACCAACGGAAGTGATAGTGACTATCACTAGCACGATCTCCATGCGAGTTTCCTGCCATTACCGGTCATCACTTCAATACCTCGTTTCGATGTTGAACCTGCTCGGTGCCTCTCCATCATACACAGACTGCATGACGCATTGGTGGCACCATTGGGAGTGATGGTCGTTTTGTACCTGCCCGTCTGAGCAACGAACAATGGAGAAAGGTCATCGCCATCCACACAACGCGAATAGCTCCAGACACAACGCCAGACACCAAACAACTACGATGGCGCCACCGCTGCTCTCCTTTGGGTAGGCTGCTTGCTACTACCACCGCCTCATAGTGTTGTCATCGCTGGCTGTGGCTGATCTCTGTGCGTTGTGCTTAATGTGCAGATTAATCACTGACGTTCAGTACGCCGATGTGGAAGATGGATGGAACTACTCGCGCACGGAGCAGCGCTTCTACCGCAACGCAATGGTGCTTCTCGAGCAAGCGATCAGCGATTGGATCGACCATACGAATGGCGTGGAGAGTGACAGCGACGTGGTAGTCGCGCAGAAGAAACCTATCAAGTTTGCTGTCGACTTGGGCGACTTGATCGACGGCAAGAACCGAGGCGCGGGCACGACGGATGCGGCGTTGGTCGACGTCCAAGCCGCGTGTCGGGTGTTCGAAGAGCGAGTGGGTCCGATGCATCATCTACTGGGCAACCACGAGCTTTACAACATGAGCCAAGCGGATTTCGAGACGCAGCTCACGTGGCCAAAGGCCAAGAAGGCGTACTACGACTTCACGATGCCGGATCACGCACCACGCGCTCGCTTCATCGTGCTCAACTGCTACGGAGTCTCCAGTCTCGGTCGCAAAGACAGAGAAAACGATCCAATCTACGTGGAAGCACGCCGCCGCCTGCGTGAGGTCAACACGAACAGCGACCTGAACTCCCCACTTGGCCTTCGGCGCGACCAGAAGCGCTTCGTCGAGTACAACGGCGCTATTGACGACGAGCAGCTTGCGTGGCTACGGTCCACGTTGAAGCAATCCAGTGAGAACGGCGAGGACGTGGTCATCTTCACACATATCCCCGTCCACCCCAAGTCGTGCCCGTGGAACTGCCTCATGTGGAACTACCAGGAGGTGCTAGACACGATCTTGAGTGCCTCGTCGTGCGTGCGCGCGGTGTTCTCTGGCCATGTTCACTCTGATGGCTATGCGAAGGAGAAAGGCGTCCACTTCATTGTGCAGGACGCGGTCTTAGAGTGCGATCCGTCACGGAACGAAACGGCCCACGCCATTGTCGACTTTCACGCCGACCGCCTCGTTATCAACGGCTTCGGTAAGGTCCCTACCCGTGAGCTCAAGTTCCCAGCGAGGCACACGACGACTGCGAAGTAAAGCTGCGGAGGCATACAAATAATAGAGACTGTCGATACGGGTTCTGTACTGTACGGGATGAACGCGACGCCACGCAATAATTTCATGGTGTTCTCTTCTTTCCATTAGTCGTATTTACTGTGCCGCGCTGAGCCCAATCGCCAGTAGCTCGCAGGGATTCCACGGCCGAAACCATCGCTCAGCGTTCTGTGTTTCCTCCACACGGTCCACTGGCGATTGGATTTTTCTGTTGGTCACTCACGCGGGTAGTTCCGACGGCACGATACCGTGACGACAAGAGCACATTTAGTGGTGCTTCTCCTCGTCGCTGTGCGCGTGCGCGTGGCGGTGGTGGGCCCACCACTCAACGGCGACACCCGTCGAGCCGAGGATCAGCATCATGTGGACAAGCGGCTTGGAGCTAGAGATTCCCAACATCAATCAATCGACCAAAAAAAAAAGTCAGCATCACGATATCCACACAAAAACAACGCAATACAGTCGCCAGTAGAACGCACCTGCCGGTGTGGATGTAGCGACGGCCGTAACCGTGGATCCACTGCTGGAAAGCGTTCGATGGTGGCGCGACGGCGCGGGCGGCGATGCCGGCACGGGCACGCGAAGCGAGGTCGGCGGTGGCCAGGCGCGAGGCCTTGTACTCCTGCGCGAGCTTCTCCGGGTTGGTGTCCGCGAGGCGGCGGATCTCTTCGAGCGTGTATTCCTTCGACATGGCGGCGACTTGCGTGTGGGCGACTCGGGTTCTCTGGTGGAATCAAGCGGCTCAGTCCTCTTCGGCCGAAAGCGCAAGCACACACAGAGGACCGCAAAAAGACGGCAAGCCTCCCCCCAATCAACGGAGGGGAGGAGATCACCGACTCATACCGGTATTTCGTACCGGTGTTGTCTCGGTATCTCTCGAGTATACACTTTGTGGGTATACCAATGTCGTATTCCACTAAAGCAGTGGGTTTACAGCAATGTTTGCTCCACTTTATTCCACTAAATCATTAGGTTTGAAACTGCCGCATTTTGGAACACGGTGAAACGATCACCTGAATGAAACCTCCATAATAGAGTCTCTATGGACTGTGTCAATAGTATTAGATACCACAGGCATCCTGTGTAAATAGCAACACCAGATGGTTACATACATTGTATAATAGAGGCTTTTGACTTAACAGAGGTGATTCCGGGGGTTCTGCACGTCCGAATCCAACGTGAGCTCGGATTTTCTGAGGAGATCCACGTTGTCACGTCAACAGAGCTCGCCGTCAGCCAAGTTCAACCGATGCCTCCACGCACGAGCCAAAATAACCACCAGAATCGAACCCGACGGACTTCGCGCAGATAGACGCGAGTGCCGTTAGTCCGAATCCTCATCCGCCCCATTCTCGCGCGACAAGTCTAACCAGCACGTCTCGAGTCTAACGAGCGTCTCACTTAGCCGACCGATCTTCACACGTCACACATCTTCATCATGTCCAGCAGCAAGTACCCGCACCTGCTCAAGCCGCTGGATCTGGGCTTCACCACGCTCAAGAACCGCGTGCTCATGGGCTCCATGCACACGGGCCTCGAAGAGGGCAAGCACCTCACGCGACTCGCAGCGTTTTTCGCGGAGCGTGCGCGTGGCGACGTCGGTTTGATCGTCACTGGCGGCATTGCGCCGAACCGCGCCGGCCGCGTGAGTCCGCTGGCTGCCAAGCTGACGACGTCCGGAGAGATCAAGGCGCACCAGGAAGTCACTACGGCTGTGCACGAGAACGGCGGCAAGATCGCCATGCAGATCTTGCACAGTGGACGCTACGGATACCACCCGTTTAACGTCGCGCCATCCCCGATCAAGGCGCCAATCGGTTGGTTCACGCCGAAGGAGTTGTCCCACAAGGCGATCTTGTCCACGATCAAGGACTACGCGCAGTGTGCGGCTAACGCCCGTGCTGCTGGCTACGATGGCGTGGAGATCATGGGTTCGGAAGGATACCTGATCAACCAGTTCATCGTTGAACACACCAACAAGCGCACGGACCAGTGGGGCGGTGTGTACGCCAACCGTATCCGATTCCCTGTTGAGATCGTGAAGGCGGTCCGTCAGGCCGTGGGCAAGGATTTCATCATCATCTACCGTCTGAGTATGCTCGACTTGATTGAGAAGGGCTCGACGTGGGAGGAGATCGTGGAGCTCGCGCAGCAGATCGAAGCCGCCGGTGCGACCATCATCAACACGGGTATCGGCTGGCACGAGGCTCGTATCCCAACCATCGCGACCAGCGTTCCGCGTGGCGCGTTCTCGTTTGTGACCAAGAAAATGATGGGCAACGTGAGCATTCCGCTCATCACGACCAACCGCATCAACGCCCCAGACGTCGCCGACCGCATCATTCGTGAAGGCAGCGCCGACATGGTGTCGATGGCGCGTCCGTTCTTGGCGGACCCAGAGTTTGTGAAGAAGGCGCAGGAGGGCCGCGAAGATGAGATCAACACGTGCATTGGCTGCAACCAGGCGTGTCTCGACCACACCTTCAAGGGCATCACGGCGAGCTGTCTCGTGAACCCTCGTTCGGGTTACGAGACTGAGCTCAACTTCACTGCGACGGAGACTCCACTGCGTGTTGCCGTCATTGGTGCCGGCCCGGCCGGTCTGTCTTTCTCGACTTCGGCGGCCAAGCGTGGTCACGAAGTGACGCTTTTCGATCAGGCCGAGGAGATCGGTGGCCAATTCAACATGGCCAAGGTCATTCCAGGCAAGGAGGAGTTCTACGAGACACTGCGCTACTTCCAGAAGCAGCTCAAGCTCACGGGTGTGAACGTCAAGCTCGGTAAGCGTGTGAGCGCTGAGGACCTGATCGCCGGCGGCTACGACCGTGTTATCGTGGCGACTGGTGTTGTGCCACGTGCCCTCAAGGTCCCAGGCGCGGACCACCCGAAGGTCGTGAACTACATCGACGTTCTCAAGCACAACGCCCCTGTGGGCAAGAAGGTCGCGGTGATTGGCGCTGGTGGCATTGGTTTCGATGTCTCGGAGTTCGTGACCCACCACGGCAAGTCGCCGTCGCTGGACGTGAACCTCTTCGCGAAGGAGTGGGGTTTCGATATGACCAACTCGGTGCGTGGTGGTGTCGCTGGTGTCAAGCCAGAGGAGCTTGAAGTGCCGCGTGAGGTGTTCCTGTTGCAGCGTAAGCCGACCAAGCACGGCAAGGACCTCGGCAAGACGACCGGTTGGATCCACCGCGCGTCGCTCAAGTCGCGCAACGTGCAGATGATCGGCGGTGTCAAGTACGACAAGGTCGACGACGAGGGTCTCCACATCACCGACAAGAAGGGCCAGAAGAAGGTCCTGGACGTCGACACGGTCATTGTCTGTGCTGGCCAGGTGCCACTGCGTGAGCTGGAAGAGCCGCTGAAGGCGGCCGGCGTGAAGGTGTTCCGTATCGGCGGTGCTGACGAGGCCGGTGAGCTGGATGCCAAGCGTGCCATCGACCAGGGTGCGCGTCTCGCCGCTAAGATCGAGACCGCTACGCCTGGGGAGCCACTGGCGGCGGACCCGACGCTTACGTCGAAGATTTTCCAGTTCTTCAGCAAGTTCCAGAAGTAGACAGCCAGCGACGCAAGTCGATAAACAAGTGAATGGAAATTTGTGCATTATTCTGAGGATTCCCGCATGTACAGCGCTCTCTTTCCACGCATGTTCACACGTTTCCTGCACCATTTTCCTTCCATTCCGCTGGCTTTCTTCACACTTCAAGCAACACGATGACGTGTGAGATTTGTAAAATGGATAAAAACACGTCAGACCAACACTCTGGTTTCCCCTTCGTTTTTGAGGTTCGGAATAGTGCCCCCTCCCTCCCCTCGACATAACGACAACAACGCGCCCAAGTCAGGAAGGAAGGAAGCAACAGACAAAGCATCCATCGTCCATCGCCATCTTCCGGGGCGACGTACGTGCAGCATCCCCACGGCACGAGAAGAGAAGGCGACGCGCAGGGAAGAAGAGCAACGCACCGCATAAAGAGACGAGGGGGCGCGACACGAGCGAGCGATGAACGGCGACCACAATCGCAGCTTCCGCGTGCCGCCGTCGGCGTCGTCCATGGCGTCGACGACCTCGTCGTCCATGTCCACGGCGCACCAGTACGCCATGCAATCCAACCACTCGACGCCGACGGCAGCCTCATACCGACCGAGCCCGCACTACGGCTCACAGCCGGCTCCGTCCGCGCAGGTGCCGCCGATCGGGTACCACGGCGGAAATCATCAGCCGTCTTCGGGTTCTTCACGGTACGCGTACGACGACTACGGCGGAGGCAGCTACTCGAACGGTGGTGGTATGATGCGTCAGCCACAGGCGTCTCCGTCTGCGGCCGCGGCGGCAGCTGCAGCGGCGGCGGCGGCGCAGGCCCAGCAAGCGCAGCACTCGCGTCAGCAGCGTGCGCGACCGAGTTCCCAACAGCGTATCGCACTGGAACGGCAGCTTCAAATGGAAAGCAATATGTCGTCGTATCCAGATCGACCGATGTCTCCGATTGCGTCGGCTGCGACAGGAGGTCGTGGATCGCTGACGTATTCATCTGCACCGCAGTCGACTGCACGCACGAGTTCGACGACGCGGAGGAAGCCGGCGGCTGCTGTGGCGCCACCGCCGCCGCCGCTAGAGGAAGGAGACTACGTGTGGGTGAGTGATCCAGGATCGATGTGTATACCTGCAGTCGTGGCGCGCGTTGGTTTCTACTACGATGAAATGAGAGACCAAGAGCAGCCTGTCGTGGTCGTGCACACCGAAGAGGGCGAGGAACGCGAGATCCGCGACGAACGAGCACTATTGCGGCTACCAGTGGCCCACCACCCGAAGACCAAGCCGTCGCTCGAGATCCACGATTTCAGCAGTCTTGCGTTGATGTCGACGGGTGACATTGGCCGCAACGAAGTCTTTTCGACCGAGCAACTCGAGAACATCGTGCTGTACACACTCCGCGCGCGATATCGAATGGAACAAGTCTTCACGTGGGTCGACCGTGTACTTGTCAGCGTGAATCCAGTCGCTCCGCTGCCGATCTTCACGCCAGACCACATGCAGGCGTACAACAAAACCTACGAGAAAACCGACCAGGACTCGTCTGCGGCCGGAGGTGCAAACGACGCGCCACCGCATATTTTTGCCGTCGCGCAGAACGCTATTCAGTCCATGCAAGAAGCGTCGGAGGATCAAGCCGTGATCTTGGTCGGAGGAATGGGCTCGGGTAAATCGGAAGCTGCGAAGCTGATCGTGCAATACCTGTGTGAGATTGGTGAAAACCCGATGCGATCTGAAGCCGAGAGTGATCCTGGAGTGCTGCACCCAATTGGCCAGCAGATTCTTCACGCGTTTACGGTTCTAGAAGCCTTCGGCAATGCTGCGACGCCGCAAAATCCAAACTCCTCCCGATTTGCCAAGATGATTTCGGTGGAGTTCAGTCGCCACGGGTTCGTTATCGGCGGAGGATTCACGACCCACTACTTCGAGAAGTCGCGAGTCATCGAGAGACGAGAGCACGAGCGCAACTTCCATGTCTTCTACCAAGTGCTCGCTGGTGTGCAGCATGATCCGTCGCTTCGTGACGCGTTAGAGTTGAACAAGCCAGCGTCAGATTTCGCGCTTTTGCGAACAGCTAGTAGTGGACCTACGGATCCTGCCCGCCCAAGCGACACTGCTGCGATGGATGCCCGGGACTACCGTGACCTGATGTCGAGTTTCTCGGCTCTTCGCATCCGTAAGAACCAGCGCATGGAGATTGTCCGCGTCATTGCAGCGATCCTGCATCTTGGCAACGTGGATTTCGTCCCCGACATCACGCAAACTGAAGCCAAGAATGGTGGAGGTGGAAATGATCACTCGTCGTCGGGTGGTATTGCGTGTGCGCTGAAGGACCCGAACCAGATCGTGCTGGCTGCGCGCTTACTCGAGGTTGAGCCGGTTGTTCTCGACAACTACTTCCGTACGCGCCAGTTCTTCTCGAAAGATGCCAACAACAAGACCGTGTCATCGCTCAAGGTCGTCACTGTGTCTCAAGCCCGCAAAGCACGCGATACGTTCATCCGAAGCCTATACGAGTCGCTGTTCAACTTCCTGGTGGAAACACTGAACGGCATTTTGGGCGGCATCTTCGATCGGTACGAAAAATCCAATTTGGTGCTGCATTCGCAAGGTATTCACGTGCTCGACATCGTCGGATTCGAGAATCTGGAAGGTGGTGGAAGTGGAACGCAGTACAACGGCTTCGATCAGCTTTGTTTCAACTACTGGAGCGAGAAGGTCCACAGTTTCTTCATCCAGAACACGTTGTCGACCAACTTCGGTGATAATGCGAATGAGTCGCTCCACGTCGAGAACCGATTGACCCAGAACGCGCAGTTTGATTTTGTTGGGGAGCTCGACGAGTGTATCAGCCTGTTCGAGAACGTGCCATTTGGAATCTTCGCCCTTCTCAACGACCACAGCAAGGTGCGGTCACCAAATGATGAGGACCTCGTGTCGAAGATCCTCGCTGGAAATGAAGGTATCCCGTCGATCTCACGACCAAACTTGGGCCAAGACGTGATGAGCGAGTACTTGACTCCGTCGAAGGAGTGGCGCTCGTTATTTGTCGTGGAGCACTATTGCGGTAAAGTCACCTACACGGGTCGCGGGCTTTCCTCCAGAAACACGCTCACGATCTCAGCCACGTGTGCGGCAATCATGCAGAGCTCGAAGAATGGTGTGCTCCGAGCAGTTGGGGCTGCCCAAGTCGCAGCAGCGGGTGGTAAGCAGGCGAAGACGAATGGCCCACATTCCAAGTTTGTCACTTCCACGAAGGACTTGAAGGGGGCCGAACGTGGAGACACTTCAGCGTGTTCTGGTGTGATGAACCAGGCAAACGCGCTGCTGACCGCGCTCAGCCAAACGGGAAAGAACTTCGTCGTTTGCGTGAAGCCAAACACCGAGATGGAGGAAGGCGTGTTCGAGTCCGAGTTCGTCATGAAGCAGATTCGGGACGCCCACCTCGTCGATTTGATTCGTGCGAGTCGGTCAGTGTACAGCGTTCGCCTGACGCCAACTCACTTCTTCAAGCGCTACAAGAGTATCTGCGGCCACCGGGGCACGCTGGAGTCTCTGATTCGATCTTTGTCAGCTATTGGTGTGCTGGAGGAGGAGAAGTACGTCGTTGGAGCCGAGACCGTGTACCTTACGAGCCACCAGTGGAAGAAGCTTGAGCAAGCGCGCTCGCTGTACATGAATGCATGTGCAACCATGATTCAGCGGAACCTGGTTCGTGGCGCGTCGAGAAAGAAGTCAGCAAGAATTGTGGAACTCATGAAGGGCCTTCGACATGCGATGAAGCGCCGAGCTAGCGACCAGGTCGTCCAAATCTTGGGCGACTGCGCGACAGTATTGGGCAAGCGTGGCGTTGAAGATATCCGTGTGCTGAAGGAGGCAAAGCAGTCTCTGTCTCGTCTTGATGAAGAGGCGTACGTCCAATCTATCGTCGAAGATGCCCAGAGTGCTCGCCATCTCGTATTGATCGACTACGCTATCCGAAGCGCTGAGAAGTGGTGCCCACATTTATCGGTGGATAATCTCAAGGCCCAGAGAGAACAACTTGAATCGACGAGAGAGTCCAGCGTCATGAAGGCCGAGACTACCGCTGTCATCAACCAGCAGCTTCGCCAATCCATCATCAAGAAAGACCCAGACGCTCTCATGGCCGCACTTGCCACCCTTGAAGAAGCTTCGATGGAGTCTCTTGAACGCAAGCTGGCAACGATGATGATCATTCGAGCCCTCGAAGAAAAGAGCGTCGTGGAGAACCTCGCCAACATGCTTTCGAAGTTGAAGAACGAAAGCAGCGTGACCGGAGATGCAGTTGTGAAGGCCCTTCTTACACCGGCTCTCAAAGCTGTTGAGTACGGACTGGAAGAGAAGTTTCCAGAGATGGACGAGCTGCTTTCTCGATTTCAAGAAAGCGACGAAACATCGGCGCAAGCTGAGGAAGTGGCGGACTACGTTGAGGTATCCCACGAGAGTGCTTCTCCGGTAGATGGGTTCGATCCGACATCTTTGCTCGCTGCGTTGGAGAAAGCGATGAGCGAGGACAACCTTGTCGCTGCCCAGCGAGTTCTCAAGAGACTTGTGTCGCTTGGTGCGCAGCCCAATGATCTCATGATCGATGCAAGCAAGCGAATCGAGGCTGAGCTCGGCAACATCAGCGTCGCGAACGAACGGAAACTTGTGCTCAAGTTTCTGAACATCGCCAAGGTCTCTCAGGACCTCCAGCTTTTGAATGAAGCAATCGACAGTGCCGTGGACGCAGGATTGGCAAAATGGGACTTCAACCTAAAGAACGCCGAGCGCGAGCGAGACAAACTGATGGCAGCTGGAGGTGGGTCGAACACGGGTGCAGCAGCGACAACTCCAGTGAAGACATCAAGTCACGCAACCTCGAAGCCGATGCCACCCGCAAAAACCAGGATGTCAGCAGCTGCATCGATGAAGGTCATCTGGTGCACAAGATCCGACAAGGATCTGCAAGCATTGAAGCAAAAGATATCGAGCGACTTGGTGCTGTTCCTGGACGCAAAAATATCCCGAAGTCTGAAGGTCGCCGATGTCGAGCAAGCCATCCAGCGCGCGCTTTCCCGGCGAGAACTGGCGGCCATCGAGGACGCTTTCCAGCGAGCTATCGGTTTGGGATACAGCGACGATGTGTCCTTCAGCACTTTGTTCGACGAATACCAGTCCATTCAGAAAAAGAGATCGGGAAACGCTGAGCCAGAGCCCGGAATCGTGGCAGCTATTCGTTTCTTCAGCTCCAGACTCGAGCGCAACGCGGAGATTCGAGAAGACGCGTCGGAGCTTCTAAACCGTGAGCTTCAGCTCTTCGTCAAAGCACCGGAGAGCATGAAGAACGACCGGAGACGAGATATTGAGTCAACCGCCCAGATCCTTCGTCGGAAGTTGGAGGCATGCCTCACAGCGGCGCATCGCTTGGAGTCTGCCATCATGGTGCCACCAGAAACGCTCTCCGTAGCAAAGCTGGAATCGACTCTCGAAGCTGCAAAGAAGGCTGGAGTGCATACGCGACTTCTCACCAAGGCAGAAGACAAGATTTTCTCGACGAGAAGGAGTACGTTGACGACTAGTGATCGTCCATCCATGTCTGCTGTTGGGACGATGATGGCGTTTGACGCCGATGAACCTCCGCCGCCGAGCTCTCGCGATCTCACACGAATGGTTTCCGACACGACTGGTTGGGATGGCGAATTCAACGAGACAGGCGTCGACCGAACTGACCACCGCGAATCCTCAGCATTTTACCAGTTTGAGCGTCTTCGAAGTGGCAGCAACGCCGACTCCGAACGAGGAAGTTCATCGAAGAAACTTGGCTGGGAAGGACGGGCGCTGTCGCAGAGCTTGTCGGTGCTTGATGATGATGCAGACTGCCGTCTCGCTTTGTCGATCAATCGATGTGTTCTTGGCTACATGCGCGACCGTATCGTGTTCTACCGTGAGATGTTGGCCCAGTACATCTTGCAAATCGGCCTCGTGAAGACGTCGTTGGTCGACGAGATCTACCTCCAACTCATGAAGCAGCTCACCAAGAATCCCAAGCGAGACAGCAGCATTCGCGGATGGTCGCTGTTTGCGATGTGTGCGACATCGTTTCCACCATCGGAGGCCCTCGAGAAGTACGTTTTGCTGTTCCTCAAGTCGCAAACGTCCGAGTCGAACAGCTTCTGGCGCCTTGTGAAGAACTTCGCTGGATACTCGCTGAAGAAGCTCGAGAACTTGCTGTCCAACGGTGCCACAGGCTTCATCCCAAGTATCGAAGAAATTCGAGGCTACGAAGCGCGTCCTCCATTCCTGTGCACGATCGAGCTGCTTGATGGCACTCCTCTCGCGGAGGAGTTCCCAGTGACGCCCGAGCTCACGGTGGATCACCTGATCGAGATTTGTGCACACTTCTTGGGACTCGATGATCGCTTCAGCAAGTTCCTTGGTCTGTGCGCAGTCGCGGAGAGGCATGGTGGGTCTGGCCGGTCAAACTCGCTCGCTACGATCCCAGGCACATCGTTTGTGTCGGCGACTCCAAGCATGGACGGAGGCGAGGATGGCAACGGCAATGGTGCCAATGCGGCTCCCAGCCAATCGAGTTACTTCCACAAATTCTTGGCAGCTACGGCGTTCCTCAACGGCGACGTGTGCCTCGGTGATGTGTTCGAGAAGGAGTTGATCCGCGGCCGCGAGCTCAAGTTCCAGCTCAAGATCCGTCTGCACCCGATGTACGTTCTTCGTTTCGAGGATGAAATGTACGACCGACTCATGTACATCCAAGTGCAAGACGAGATCGTGAAGGGCAATCTGCTGCTGCTGGAAGAAGACGCAGTCGTGCGCTTCGCGTCGCTTGCGATCGCCATCGACTGTGGCGACGATCTGCCGCAAACGCTGGACGAGATGATGGACATGAACGTGTTCGAGTACATCCCCATCGAGTGGCAGTCGGCCCACAGTGAAGACGACTGGGCTGCGATCGTGCTCGACTTTTGGCGAGCGAACTTGATGCTGGACGACATGCTGCTCGCCGTGAACGAGCTCCAGCGGATCTACATCGAAGAAGCCGCGCGGCATCGACTCTACGGCGCGAGCTTCTTCTCGTGCAAGCTGCTGACGCGTTCCAACTCGGCGAAACGTGACCTGATCTCGTTCCTGGGCGCCGACGTCCCCAGCTACTTCGTGCTGGGCGTGAACTCGTACGGCATCCACTTCATCGGCCGCGATGGCTCGCTGCTGACGTTCTGCGACTACGCCGAGATCATGCACTGGGGCGGCACGTACCAGCAGTTCAAGATCACGTTGAAGAAGCCCGAGATGACCACGTCGGAGGATCTGGTGGTGACCACCAAGTACTCGGAAGAGCTCAGCTCTCTACTGAGCGACTACAAGGAGATCACGGCGCTCATGAACGAGGTGTAAGGAGGGAGACAAGCAGCCACTGAGGCTGAATAGAGATGAAGAAGAAGATGGTGTGCATAGTGGATATACGATTGTGAAAAAAAATGAAGGGTTCTATCCGAATATTTGGGAAAATGGCGAGGTTACACTACACCAGTTACCGTATACGGATGGGTTACGCATAAAATACCGTAAATATCGCGTGAAGCCCACCTTGTTTTGAGAATATGTTCTTAGCTCTTGGCGCGGCGGAGCTTCAGAACCAGAAATGGCGGGAACCCCAGACAAGATGACCACCACGGACGACGCCACCACGACTCCGGCTCAGGCGACGACGTCTCCTGCAGCGACCACGCATGGTGCGGCCACAAGCAGCACCTCTATCGGAAGCGTAGCTCCTGCTGCGTCCAGCGCCGTCGCTTCCGTCTCGGAAAGTGCAGTACCAGCGACACAAACCGACCAGAAGCACGAGGACGAGGACGATGACGAGGAAGTCGTGACGCTGCACGAAGTGCTACAGGAGCAGACTGAGCTCAACGACGCCGCTGACGCCGTGCTGGGCGACGCCAGTGACGACAACTGCAGCTACGAGATGGGCTACTACCGCCAGGCGCTGTACGCGTGCCTCACGTGCACGCCTGGGCCGTTTGAAGAAGGCCGTGTGGCGGGCGTGTGCCTCGCCTGCAGCTACCACTGCCACGGCGACCACGAACTCGTGGAGCTGTACACGAAGCGCGACTTCCGCTGCGATTGTGGCAACTCGCGCTTCCCAGAGCAGTCGAAATGCGTGCTCAACGCCGAGAAAGACGCCCTCAACGAGCGCAACAAGTACTCGCAGAACTTTGTGGGTACGTACTGCAGCTGCCATCGCCCGTACCCAGACCCGGAACGTACGACGCCCGAGGTTATGGTCCAGTGCATCGTGTGTGAAGACTGGCTCCATGACGAGCACATCTTCCCAAGCGGTGCCGCTGGCGAGATGCCCCCGGCATTCGACGAGCTCATTTGCGTGGCCTGTATGGAAAAGCATCCATTCCTGATGGCCTACCAACTGCTGGAGAAGCAGGACGAAGAGGAAATCGAGGTGGAAGAAGGGAAGTGCTTGCTGGAGACGCTGCAGGCGAGACTGACAGAAGAAGAGGCCACTGTGAAGCCGACGTTTTGGTCAGGCGAGTGGCGGTCGCGTCTGTGCTCGTGCTCCAAGTGCGTTGCCCGCATGGAGAAGGAGCAGATCGCCTTTCTCATGGACCCTGAAGACTCGCTGCTGGCGTACGAGGCGCGGACCAAGCAGCAACAACAGGAGCAGCAGCAAGCGCAGACGCAGTCGACGGCAAACGGCGTGGACAGCGTGGTCTCGTCGACGGTCGAGTCGGCCATGTCCACGATGGAGCAGGCGGCGCAGCGCGCGTTCCAGAGCAAGCTCTCGCATGAGCAGCAGGTGGAGATGGCTGTGGGCTACAACCACATGAAGGAAAAGCTGCAGACGTACCTCGCGACCTTCGCGGCGAGTGGCAAGACCGTCCGCGCGCAGGACATCCAGGAGTTCTTCACGGAGCTGCGTGAATCCAAGCGCCAGCGCACGGAATGAGCTTGAAGCCAGACAGAGCGCAAGCGTGGATGGGGATCATCACGGCCATTTTCCATTTCTCATTCTAATCAGCCTGATTTTTTTGAAAACTTCAAGATATTTGCTTGTTTACACATCCAAAATCGTTTTTGTCTATTCACTGCCAGCGAATCGCACGATTTCGACGACAGCGAACTTGGAGTCAGATGCCAGCGCCTCCTTGAACTCCTTCTTGAGCTGCTTTTCATCTAGCGACGTCTGCTTCTTGTCCAGAATCGCCTGCACGATCTCGTCACGCAGCGTCGCGAGGTCGACCTGCTTGTTGTCCGCCTTTTTCAGCGCCGACTTGATGAGCTTGACCCACTTGATCGGCTCGTCCTTCTTCGCCTTCTTCGTCTTCTTACTTTCCTCTTCCTTGTCGCTGTCGTCCTCTGGCTGCTTGCGCTTCTTGTCGTCGCCGTTCGCGACTGGCTCCTCCTCCTTCTTCTCGGCCGCCGCCGCCGCGTTCGCCTCTTCCTCCGACTTCTTGTACAAGTCTTCCAGCACCGTCCAGACCTTTTCGATCGTCACAGCGTCGTGGACGCCGATGCTGTTCTTCATGAAGTTGGCGTACTTGGTCTTCTTGCGCGGCACGTTGTCGTAACCCGCGACGCGGTCGAGCACGTTCTGGAGCTTGGCGTCGCCTGCCGCCGTGGCCTTGGCGTTCGCGACCACGTCCATCCATCGCTCCTGCGGCGTCATCTTCTTGGCCTTGGCCTTGTACAGACTGCCTTCGTACTTTTGCGCCTCCGAGATGCAGCTCGTGTGGGCGGCGTAGTCGTTGCCTTCGAACACGACGCTGCAGTCGACGCAGCTCACGGCCCAGCAGTTGCGGCACCGCGCCGCGTGCGCGTCCACTTTGTTCTTCTTCAGCGTCTCATTGCAGCCTTCGCACACAAAGAACACCATGGTTGCTTGTCTCTCTCTTACTGTGCAATGCAGGAGCTTTCGGGTAATGATGGCGCCCTTTCCAGCAGCAATATTGGAGCCCGCCAATCAATTCGCATGAGCCAGTCAAGCGCAGGATCCTCCCAAACACATTGGTATCAGCTATGATCGACTTAGGAGGGTTTTGACCTTCACGGCACGGAAAGAGGTGAGATGTGACCTCGGTATGACCAAAACAAGGTGGTATTTTCGGTGAGAGTGTAGCCATTTGTGATGGAGCGGATGGCTACACGCGCTTGTCTTTAGGGGATGGCGGTCTTCGTTGTCGCTGCTCGAGGGTGTGGACGAGCAAGTAGGCGTTGACGAAGAAAAGAGTGGACAGGTCGAAGAATGACGCGGAGGTGTGCAGCGAGTACAGGAAGCTGTTGAGCCACAGCACCAGCAGTAGCTTCTTGACGGTCGAAACACCCCTAAGTTCACCGATCCAGTGGTCACAAAACCCAGACTTCGAGGCGTCCTGGCTGGCCTCCTTGATAACGTGAAGACCATCTAATCGTCTTTCTTCGTGGTCTTCGTGAGCGTGGGAGGCCGATGCGCCAAGCTGGAAGGAGCCGGACTCGCCCGACTCCCGTCGACGAGCCGGGTCCGAGTCGTTCTCCTCCTCCTCTTCCCCAGTGTCCTCGTCCTCCTCGTCCTCTTCCTTCCCACCGTCTTCATCTTCGTCGTCATCGTCGTCTTCCTCCGATTCGTCCGCGCCGTCTGGATCATGTCCATTGTCGAGGTCGTTCTTCTCGGCGTCCCTTTCACCCTGCGCGGAAGTCGACCGCTTGCTTCGCCGCTTGAGCTGCGCCGTGAGAATCGCCGTCGAAATCGCATGCTCCCACTCATTGTACTCTGCCTGAGATGACGCACACATCTTCCAGCAGCGCTTGCGCGCGCGTACCATGAACAAGTACGGCGTCGGCGCGGCTTCGTCGTTGCTCGTGATCGCCAGACACGCGTTCTTGGTCGCCAAGTTCATCTTGGCCAGCGAGATTCCTTTCTTGGACGTCTGCTCCGAGTCGTAATACCGCAGCATACACTTGCGTGTGTCTAGTACAAACCACTTGCGGTACCAGTTGCGTCCACGGAACTTGAGATTGCGCTCGACGATCAACGACCCTGAATGGAACTGGGCGCTTTCACCAGATCGTCCTCTCACAAACGGCTTGGTGATCAGCGACAGCGATGTGCTCATGATCTGGCGAGGATACGATGCATTACGGCTCTGAGCAATGTACCCGGAACGTCTCGCATCCAATACTGGATGCGAGTCACTGGCAACCGGACTGGGTACGCCGTTAGCTGCCCCGTTCAGCTCGAGAGCTGGCAGACTCATAGTCCTGGGCTGTTCGACTTCGGCCCAGTAGATCAGCACTTTGGTCTTGCTCCACGTGTACGTGTTGTCCCAGTCCAGCGCAAGCGTACCAGGCTCCGAGCACGTGAAGGACCCTTTCACCGGCTTGAGCTGCGAGTCTTCGCGCGAGTACACGTGCACCGTCGCGCCGTTGAACGTCGCACTGAATCCGATGTTGTGTTTCTTGGTCGTAAACTGCCAGGACGCGATGTCGCCGGCGTGGAGCAGACGCAAACTCACTGAAAACGACTGGCCGGCACGCACGCGGACGATCGTCCCAGGTAACCCGTCCAGCATCTTGTTGGAGATCGCTGCGTCGTCGTCGCTTTCATCCGACTGCGGGCATTCTTCCAGAAAGTCGCGTAGAATCTTGGAATGCTTGACCTCGGGGAGCTCAAACAAAAGCTTGAGATACTCGTTGAGCTCTGCTGTCTTCTGCTCGATGTACTGGTCGTCGAATCGCTTCTTGCGGATACTAGGAAGCTCCTTCGGCAGCTTGGACTTGGGGAACTTCCTCTGGAGCTGCTCACCACAACACCATACAGTCGTTAGACGAATAGGCATTTAACTTATAAAACAATGACAACGAACCTGAGTGTGGAGCGTCTGGAACTGCTTGTAGCTTCTCAGCGCGTGGTACTCGCCCGCGTGGTCCTCAAAGCGAGCCACCAGTGCAAACAGCGCGTGGTACGACGCTCGCTCGGGCATGTACCGCAGTGGATCCAGCGCCTTTTTCTTAGGAGACGGGCATTTCTGGATCGTGTGGGCTTCGATATCGCAGCTCACGAGCTGCTTCTTGGGCAGTCGCGAGCCAGAGCATGGGGCAGCTACATTAGGAGAGGCTGCATCTGCTAGTGGCGCTGCGTCGCTTGGTGGGGAGCCGGAAGGGCTGGAGTCCATGGCCATAGCGTCCTCAGTCCAGGAAGTGAGCTCGTCGCTCGTGGTGTGGGTGTGTTACTTCGTGGTTGGACTCACGAGCCTCGACATACGGAGGCTGGAGGCTCACTGGTCGCCTGTAATACAGGTCAAGAACGGGGCCTATTTAAAGGCGGAAGCCACAGGCCAGTCTGTGCCTGGGACCCATTTCCACAACGTTGAAGTTTCCTTAGGAAGTTGTCTACTTATTTACGATATATATGTAGAACGCTCCAGATTTGTGTATGGAACACCTTGTGGGACATGTGGAGTGTGGACACGTGTAATTATGAACCCGGGGGTTTAATTTGGATTTGTCGCCTCTGCCAATGTCCGACCTTGGCGCGTGCGTGGCGGGCGACCAAGTCCAACCCAAACTGCCGAAGCCGGCGCTGCGTCTAAAGTCTAACTCACAATCCAATTGGCGCCATCCCAGTCTAACCAAGCACCCCTCCACCCCAACACTACCAAGATGATCCACATCGAGAGCAACGAGCAGTTCCACGCCGCCGTGGCCAAGGACTCGCTGACGGTCGCCACGTTCTCAGCGCCGTGGTGCGGCTCGTGCAAGCAGATCCGCCCAAGCGTCGAGAAGCTGGCCGAGGAGCTGTCGTCCCAGGCGGTGCGTCTAAACCCATCCCTCCAAACAGTGCGCAGCACCTCAACTATCGACCACAAGCCTTCCGCAAAACACAATGCTCACCGCCAACCAAGCCCACAACGCACACACGCATCTCAACAAATACCTCTCCGTGTATCGTGAGCACGCACTGGTGTTATCTGCTACCTCCCTGACCAAAGGTGGGATCTCAGACGAGCCCTTGTCCGCACTGAGCAGCGAAGACGCCTCGGCCCCGCGATCGCCAACGTCAACACGATCAAATCGCCGTGTCCAGGCACTACCGAGTCCACGGCGACGGTCAGTGGTAACTGACGCGGCCAACGGCAGAGATGCTGATGGAGCCACAACCGCAAGTATCAGTATCAGCGTTCTTGACGCCGTCCGTGCACTACCCGTGTACGTGAGCTTGCTTGAGAGGCAAGCAGTCGCGTTCTCAAGCCCTCCAAGCGTTGGCTCAACCGTCGACACAGCCTATCTTCTGTACGATGCTCAAGAAAGCCACACACGCAGCAGCAGCAGAAACAAAGAAGATCCGTTGTTGCATCAAGACTCAACGTCTCAGTGTCGACGCCGCCACGTGACCTTTGCCCAGCATGGTGAGCAACTGCGCATGCGAGGCATCCAGCCGAGTCGACGAACCAACGAGATCCACAT
>JAADXB010000046.1:0-32113 GCA_023337495.1 Pythium diclinum | reverse complement strand
CCTCAGTACAACCCAGCGACGTACATGCTCGATGTGATTGGTGCTGGTATCGGCCGTAACGTGAAGGACTACTCGCTGGAGTACAAGAACAGCCCGCTGAACAAGTCGAACCGCGAGCGCACGCTGTTGCTGTGCGAGTCATCGCCTGCGTTCATCCCATTCTCGACGCTCAAGTTTGACTCGATCGCGACGGGTTTCATGAACCAGCTCAAGGAACTGACCAAGAAGCAGCGTCTCACGTACTGGCGCAGCCCGCAGTACAACTTCATGCGTATCTTCCTGTTCCCGCTGTTCGCGATCATGTTTGGCACGACGTTCTACCAGCTCGAGTACAACAGCATCAAGAAGATCAACTCGCACATCGGCCTCATGTACAACTCGATGGACTTCATCGGCGTGATCAACCTCATGACCGTGTTGGAGATCACGTGCGCTGAGCGTGCTGTGTTCTACCGTGAGCGCATGTCGAACTACTACGGTCCCCTGCCGTACAGTCTGTCGCTGTTCTTCGCCGAGATCCCGTACCTCATCGTCGTGACCATCCTGTTTGTGACCGTCGAGTACTGGTTCGTGGGCTGGAGCGACCAGTTCAGCAACTTCCTGTTCTTCCTCGTGGTGTTTTACTTCTACACGTCGACCTGTACGTTCGTCGGTCAGTGGATGTCGGTGCTCACGCCGAATGCCAAGGTCGCCAACGTCGCCGTCGGCGCGCTGTCGTGTCTGTTCAACTTGTTCGGTGGCTACTTGCTGCCAAACCCGCAAATGGAGTCGTTCTACCAGTGGATCCAGTACATCATGCCGTCCTACTACGCGCTTGCTGCTCTGGTCGGTGGCCAGCTCGGCGAATGCAAGGACGACGACAACGCCTGCCGCACGTTCTCAGTGAACGGCGTGCCGACGCGCGTGGACAACTGGATCGAGAAGGAGTACAACTTCCACCCAGAGGCCAAGATCGGCTTCTTCTTCGGTCTCGTGGGCTTCTGGGTCGTGATCCAGATCTGCATCTACCTCACGCTCAAGTACGTGAGCCACCTCAAGAGATAGACGAGCTTGCTGAGTCGGCAGGCTCCTCGACGTTGTGAGACCGTAAGTCAGTGCATCTTTGCATAAGAAACCCCTTTATATACACGTACCATGCTCCGTTTACTTGCGTACATGAAAATTGCAATGGAAAATGGTGGCTTGGCGATGTAGGTGCCTGAAAATGGACTGCAGAGGCCTCAAAATGCTCGCTGGGAGTCGATCGGCCGGAGGGTTACACTCGTTTGGAGGGGGATACACGCGGCTCGGAAAATTACCGATTGCTAGTCGACGGGAGCTGCTCCTGTTGATGCACACTGTGGTACCCGTCGCGAAGGAATCGACTTCAACGTGGAGGAGGCGCGGGAGGAGCACAAGCCACAGCCAGGTCAGTCTTAGAACTGAGATGGCTTCAATGCACGACTACCAAAAGCCAACGCTGCGCAACGGACGATACGCCAATAGAGCCGTTGGTTGCCTGCATGTGTGCATTACGCAGCGAAGTGCTGTGGGCTATGGAGGATTTATCGACGTGAGACTTTCGCTCAAACACCCCAAAGAGCATTGGGCAATTGATCGAATCTGCGACGTGTGACGAAATGGCTTCACCTTGAAGTTAACTGGATACCGTAACCCATGGGTTACACTTGCAGCTTGTGTTCCGGCCTCTAGTTCAACCAAGACGTCGCCTCACTTGCTGGAGGACGGCGTATTATTGTGCGCAGGCAGATCACGCTGGTGCGTATCATGCATATCGAAGCGTGAGTCAGGCAAGACGACGAGCTCGGAACTCTACCTACAGTACTGTGCTTCTTCTAGTCCCTGACTCGGCAAAGGCGACTGGAGCCAAAGACAAGTCGCAGGCAGCGGTGGAAGCACGCCAAGTCTTCTCGGAAAGGACACGGAAGCGTGCTCAAAACCACACACGTCTCGTAGTGGTCCGCTTTGCGCTTTGCGGCGCTGGTCCTGGTCCTCTTTGAGCCTGCCGCTCCGAACTGACGAAGTGAGCAAACCGCAACTGCAACTGCAACCGTGTTCACTGGCGTGCTGGGTACAGATCTCTCTGCCTGTGATGAGACGGATCGTTACGTGAGAGCGAGCAACGATCAAGTGAAGGTACACAATGTACTCTACTGTATTGTACATTTGTGGTTTGAAGGTCAGTGTTGTACGTCAGCGTCCAGTGGTCCACTGCGCGTCTTTGTCGATGGTGAGTTCAGCCATTACGCGAGCGCTGTCGTCACTGCGGTGCGGCGCGGCGACTACTGACTGTACGTAGGCTGTCTCCGATGTAACTAGACGCGCGTCAGCACGCTGAGGTGTCCTCTAGCCAAGGCGTTCAGCAGTTGACGGCTTGGACCATTACGAGTCGGCCTCGTGGCCACCGTTCCGCTTCAACAAGCGACTTCCAGGCAAGCGAATCGAACGGATCGAGCGCGACGCTGAAAGCCGCTGACTCCAGGCGAAGCCATTGCTGACCACTGGTACACAAGCAGGCGGGGCAGAGGAAGTGTAACCCCCCTTTAGGTCGGATGGTTACGTTCTATTTTTCGGCTGGGCGGTCCGTCGGAAGGACGACATCTGCCGAGAATAACCTCTTCATGTCGGTGCTGCCAGATGTCGCTGTAGCCACTCTGCCAAGCAGCCAGTGCTGGTCCCGTAGACTCAATCGGCACGTGAGAATGACTTATTTGACCAGTACCAATGTGACGATGGTCAGTCGAGGAACAAAAAACCAACTCCAGCTGTTGTGGCATTGTGGCTGTCTTGAAATGTCACGGCAGTGTTGCTGGCGGGGCGCTGTATCTTTCCGTTTCTAAAAAATACCGTGGGTTCGTCCTGGTAGAGAATCTGCCCAGATCCAGTCGCTCGCCACTACAGCGGCAAAGCTCACGCACGAGCCGCATTTCCGCACGCAGGTGAGGACACCGAGAACCTTCTCGTTCGATGCGTGCCTCATGCTGACGCTGGTCATAAACGACTGGTGGCGACGGAGCCCATGGAAGATTTCTGAGGAATCTCTCGATCCACCGATCTATTTCTTCACAAACCCATGTTGCAAATAGATTCTGCTCGTGCGAAGTATCGCAGTTTACTGTTATGAAGGTTACGCTCGACTTGATGGGAGTCAAGTTATGAATGCCAATCATCGTATTCATCTGGCAACGAGCGTCTAGCAGTCTGCCACATGCCATCCGCCAGGTGACCGACTGGTCCTTGATGAATCTTGCTTTGCCCTCTTCAGCTAGCCATGAATTAAGGTCAGGATCCGCTTGAATGGCTCGGAACTGAGCATACGTTCGTCGTGTGGAGTACCAGTAGCCGTCACCTGGTCTCATTTTTGGTTGATCCCACATGGATCGTTGGTCATGTGCCAGACGTCAGCCACATTCGCTGGCTTTAGATTGATCGGCATCGAAGCTCTCAGAAAGTCCCGACAGTTTTGACCCACGTAACCTCTTGGGCTACACTGTAAATTACGCCACATTCCCTTCAACCGACTGTAAGTAAAATACGCGGGATAGCCGAGGTTATTTACTCACGTAAAAAAACAGAGGTGGTTGCGTGAGGGCTAGGGATCCTCTCTCCCTGCTCCGTCTGGCCGTGGCTTCCGGGTCGCTTTTGAACAGGTTTCAAAACGGTTGCTCGTTGTGGGGTGCGTCCATACAAACCGCAAGTGCATTCGCTTCGCCCTGTCTGCGCTGGCTCCCTCACAGAGACCATCACTCTGTTCTTTCCGCACCTCTCCACACAAGGTGGTGCGTCGTTGTTGGTCGAGCGAGCGTCACACCCACCCACACTAGCGCCGATCTTTGACGGCCATACAAACTTCAAGTCAGACTGGGCGAAACCATCGTCCGCGCAGCCATTCTCCGCAACCGCTCAGCTCACTCTTCAAATTTCCCCTCCGCCGCCACTCGCTCCATCGGCCTTCTCCTCTTCCCCGTGGAAGCCTAGAAGCCCCTGAAGACGAGCGTCACCAAGGAAAGGAAACCTCTGTGAGCCAACTCCCTCCCTCTCATTCTCTCTGGAACCCAGAAGAAGAAGAAGTAACCATGGCGGACAAGCAAGGCCTGCTGCGCGCCGAGGAGACGGACGACGTGCCGGACGTCTACCGCTCGCTCAACTTCAAGAGCATCCAGGACCCGTACTCGCACCACAACGACGACCTCACGTCCCACTACTCGACGATCCGCGCCGAGGATGTGGACACGATGCTCTCGGGTGGTCTCGAGCGCTTCTACAAGAAGTACAACCACCTCTCGCGCAAGATCAACTACCAGTTGCCGACCCCGGAAGTGCGATTCGAGAACTTGTCGTTTGAAGTCGATGTGCCTGTCTCGAAGAAGGCCGCGTCGGCCAACTCGGTCGGATCGTACCTGAAGAAGGTGTTCACGCCGTGGGACCGCCCTGAGGTCAAGACCAAGACCGTGCTCCACCCAATGAGCGGTGTGATCAAGCCTGGCTCGATGACGCTGATCCTGGCCAACCCAGGCGCCGGCAAGTCGACGTTCCTTAAGGCGATCGCTGGCAAGTTGCAGAACAACAAGCTGACGAAGATTGGCGGAGAGACCACGTACTCGGGCCTCCGCGCCGACGAGATCGATCTGATCAAGCTCGCCGGACTCGTGGACCAGCGCGACAACCACGTCGCGACGCTTACTGTGCGCGAGACGTTCAAGTTCGCCGACATGTGCATGAACGGCCTGCCGGAGAACCAGCCAGAGGAGCTGCGCGACATCGCGGCGCTTCGTACGGAGCTGTTCATCCACATTCTCGGTCTGACCAACTGCTCGGACACCGTCGTCGGTGATGCGCTGCTGCGTGGTCTGTCGGGTGGTGAACGCAAGCGTGTGACTGTTGGTGAAATGCTCGTCGGCGGGCAGAGTTTGTTCCTGTGTGACGAGATCTCGACGGGTCTCGACAGTGCGGCGACGTTCGATATCGTCAAGTCGCTGCGCACGTGGACCAAGACGCTCGGTGGTTCGTCGGTTATTGCGCTGCTACAGCCAACGCCAGAGGTCGTGGAGCTCTTCGATGACATCCTGATGATCAACGAAGGCCACCTGATCTACCACGGTCCTCGCACGGAGATCCTGAGCTACTTCCAGGAGCGTGGCTTCACGTGTCCGCCACGTACGGATCCTGCTGACTTCCTCATCGAAGTCACCTCAGGACGTGGTCGCCGTTACGCGAATGGTGTCGTGGATGTGTCCAAGCTGGCTGTGACGCCAGAGGACTTCAACAACCTCTTCACGCAGTCCAACATCTACCGCAAGACCCACGACCACTTGAGCAAGGGCTTCAACGACGCCAACTTTGAGAAGCCTGAAGACTTCAAGAAGGCCAAGGCTGTCGCGAACCTTGCGCGCTCGAAGGACCAGTCGGAGTTCGGCCTGGACTTCTTCACGAGCACTAAGCTGCTGCTCAGCCGTCAGAAGACGATCTGGCTTCGGGACAAGCCACTGCTCTGGGGCAAGCTCTTCGAGGCGCTGATCGTCGGCCTTGTGCTCGGTGTGCTGTTCTTCGAGGTTTCGGAGAAGTACTACCTGCGCATGATGTTCTTCAGTATCGCGGTGTTCCAGCGCCAGGCTTGGCAGCAGATTTCGATCGCCTTCCAGCTTCGTCAGGTGTTCTACAAGCAGCGCTCACGCAACTTCTTCCGCACGAGTTCGTATGCGATTGCCGAAAGCGTCGTCCAGGTGCCCGTCAACTTGGCTGTGGCGTTCATCTTGGGCACGTTCTTCTACTTCATGAGTGGATTGAGCCGCACGTTCGACAAGTACATCGTGTACCTGCTCATCTTGGTTGCCTTCCAGCACGCGATTGGCGCGTACATGACGCTGCTCAGTTCGCTGTCGCCAAGTATCACTGTGGGCCAGGCTCTCGCTGGTATCTCCGTCAGCTTCTTCCTGCTATTCTCCGGTAACATCATCCTCGCGGATCTGATCCCGGACTACTGGATCTGGATGTACTGGTTCAACCCGCTCGCCTGGGCGCTGCGCAGTGTCATGCTTTCGGAGTTCCACGACAAGACGGATGGCAACGCGAGTCTCACCAACTTCTCCATCACGCAGGGCTTCGGGTACATGTGGTTCGGTATCATCGTGCTGATCGCGTACTACTTCCTCTTCACGTCATTGAACGCTCTCGCCATGCACTTCATCCGCTACGAGCGCCACTTGGGCGTGTCTGGCAAGGCCACGAAGACGGACGCTGACGAAGAAAATGAAGTCTACGTGGAGGTCACTACACCTGGTGTCAACGGTGCGGAATCTGCTGCTGCTCGTGCGAAGGGTGGTGGACTCCCATTCACGCCTGCCAACCTGTGTATCAAGGACTTGGAATACTACGTTACGTTGCCGTCGGGTGAAGAGAAGCAGCTTCTCAACGGCATCACGGCGCACTTCGAGCCTGGACGTCTGACGGCCTTGATGGGTGCGACTGGCGCCGGTAAGACCACCCTCATGGATGTGATTGCCGGTCGTAAGACGGGTGGTCGTGTTCTTGGTGACATGATCATCAACGGTGAGCCGAAGAACCCAGCGAACTTTAGCCGAATCACCGCCTACTGTGAGCAAATGGACATCCACTCAGAAGCTGCGACGATCTACGAGGCGCTTGTGTTCTCGGCCAACCTGCGTCTGCCACCGAGTTTCTCGTACGAGGAGCGCATGAACCTCGTTGCGGAAACTCTCGACCTGCTTGAATTGACGACGATCTCGGGTGAGCTCATCATGAGCTTGTCGGTGGAGCAGAAGAAGCGTGTGACGATCGGTGTGGAAGTTGTGGCCAACCCAAGTATCCTGTTCTTGGACGAGCCGACGAGTGGCCTTGATGCGCGTGCGGCGCAGATCGTGATGCGCGGTGTCCAGGCTATTGCGCGTACGGGTCGTACGGTGCTGTGTACCATTCACCAGCCGAGCATCACCATCTTCGAGTTGTTTGATGCGCTGCTGCTTCTTCAGCGTGGTGGTTACACCGCTTACTTTGGTGACTTGGGCAAGGATTCCGTTGCGCTTCTCGAGTACTTCGCGTCGATCCCTGGCACGGATGAGATCCGTCCTCAGTACAACCCAGCCACCTACATGCTCGATGTGATTGGTGCCGGCATTGGTCGCAATGCCAAGGACTACTCGGTCGAGTACAAGAACAGCCCTCTCTACAAGTCCAACCGCGAGCGCACCCTGCTGCTGTGTGAACCTGCCGCCGAGTTCATTCCGTTCTCGACGCTGAAGTTCGAGCCAATCGCTACGGGCTTCTGGAACCAGCTGAAGGAGCTGGTGAAGAAGCAGCGTCTCACGTACTGGCGCAACCCGCAGTACAACGTCATGCGTCTGTTCCTGTTCCCGCTCTTCGCCATCATCTTCGGCACGACGTTCTACCAGCTCGAGTACAACAGCATCAAGAAGATCAACTCGCACATCGGTCTCATCTACAACTCCATGGACTTCATCGGTGTGATCAACCTCATGACCGTGCTCGAGGTGACCTGTCTCGAGCGTGCTGTGTTCTACCGTGAGCGCATGTCGAACTACTACGGCCCGCTGTCGTACAGTCTGTCGCTCTTCACTGCTGAGGTGCCGTACCTTGCTGTGGTGGCCATCCTCTTCGTCACGGTCGAGTACTGGCTGGTCGGCTGGAGCAGCGTCGCTGGTGACTTCTTCTTCTTCCTGGTCGTGTTCTTCCTGTACACGTCGACCTGTACGTTCGTCGGCCAGTGGATGTCGGTGCTCACGCCAAACCCCAAGGTCGCCAACGTCGCCGTCGGTGCTCTGTCGTGCCTCTTCAACTTGTTCAGTGGCTACTTGCTTCCGAACCCGATGATGAAGGGCTTCTACCAGTGGATCCAGTACATCATGCCGTCGTACTACGCGCTCGCTGCTCTGGTCGGCAGCCAGCTTGGCGAGTGCAAGAACGAAAACAGCGCCTGCCAGTCGTTCGTCGTCGACGGCAAGGACACGCTCGTGGAGGAGTGGATCAGGGATGAGTACAACTTCCACCCAGACGCGAAGGTCGGCTTCCTGTTTGCCCTGCTGGGCTTCTGGGTCTTCGTCCAGATCATGATCTACCTCACGCTCAAGTACGTGAGCCACTTGAAGAGATAAGTGGCCGCGCCTCTTGGTGTCGTGTCCAAGTTAGAAGACCGGCACTGGCTGAGCGTAGCGCAGCAACGCGAGACTCTGTACACGCACCCAAGTGCATGATCTGCATAACGATCTGCATAACCAAATACATTTAGCTTATCGTGTCACCCCCCCATGTCTTCTCTCTTCCATTTTCATGGCATTTTGGGCGTCTTTCTCATCCGGCCAGTCTCGCCAAGTCCACAGGGTGCTCTCGTGATATGATAGGTTGAAATGCACGGATAATCAGCCAATAGATATGCGTTCTATCATGTTAAGCCCAATGATTGGTTGAAATGTATCTCCAACGCCTTTAGCGTGGATGGTTCTTGTGGGCGGGTGGATACGACCTGAACAACCCACACCAAGTGAAGATGTCGGAGAAGAGCTCTCCTGTGCTCGCGAGCGCCGACCTGAAGGAACTAGGTGCGTCTCCCACATGCTTCGTCAACCCATCAGCTAGCACGCCTCGTTAGCCCTCTCGGTTTTGTTGGTAGTCTAACCGTCTATCTCTCCCATTTTGTTGGTTCTTGTTCGTGTGTTCCCAACAGAACAACTTTTAGACGGCCAGAACATGTCGTCCCGCAAGCAGAAGCAGCAGACCGCCGAATACGAGTACGTTTCCTCATGCTAATGCTGGTGTCTGCTCTTGTTGGCGTCTGTACACGACGCTAAGCGACGCCTTCTGTGCTGAGTAGAAGCAAGCTGGACGGCTGGTCGCCCTCGCCACACGTGGGCGCTTCGGCCGCCGCCGCGTCGTCCATGGAGACGCTGAATCTCGGTCCTTCCGCCGAAGCCGCGTCGTCCTCCGAAGACGCCTCAGCTGCCGCTGCCAACGACAAGAAGCAGCTCAGCAAGGCCGAGCGCAAGAAGCTCGGTGCGTGCTCCCCACTCCACACCGAAGATTCACTCGTCTCTTAGTGTCCTAGTGTATTGACTTGTGGGTTTATTCTGTCAGCGATGGAGGCGTTTGCGGCCAAGAACGGCGGCGCCAAGCGTGAGAAGATGAGCAAGCAGGAGCGTCGCGCGCTGCAGGAGGCGCAGCGCGTGGCTAAGGAGACCGGTGCGCCCGTCGTGGTCACGGCTCCTGTCGTCGCGGCGGTGGCGGCGCCTGTGGCTGCTGCGGCGGCTGCCGGTGGTAAGGGCGTGAAGAAAACGGAGACGGCGCCGAGCACCAGCGGCGTGCGACTCCAGTACGACGACGCCAAGCGCATGGCCAAGCACTCGAAGGGCGTGGTGGTGGTGCGCACGCAGGCGCAGAAGCAGGTCTCGTGGTTCTCGCACCTGCCGCAGTACGAGCGCGAGAGCTCGCTGTCGCTGAACGTTGGCTTCTCGAACAAGGAGATCCACCCGGCGGTGCTTTCGCTGGGTCTCAAGTTTGCCGAGGGCAAGATCTCGGGCGGCAACGCGCGTTGTATCGCGATGCTCACGGCGTTCAAGCAGGTGATTGCGGACTACGTCACGCCGCCGAACAAGATGCTCAGCCGTGACTTGGACAAGACGCTCAAGCCGTTGATCCAGTACCTGATCGACTGCCGCCCGCACTGTATTGGCATGGGCAACTCGATCCGTCGCCTGCGCAACATCATCGGCACGTCATCGCCAGAGCTCTCAGAGGCCGAGGCCAAGCGGGAGATCATCGAGGAGATCGACGAGTACATCCAAAGCCGCATCCTGCTGGCCATGAAGGCCGTGTCCAAGATCGCGCAGTCCAAGATCTCGGATGGCGACGTGATTCTGACCTACGCACGCTCCAACATCGTTGAAATGGTGCTGAAGGAGACGTTTGAGCAGCGCAAGAACATCAACTTCCGAGTGATCGTGGTGGACTCGCGACCGCACTACGAAGGCAAGAAGATGGTCAAGACGCTCGCCGACATGGGCATCCCGTGCACCTACATCCAGATCAACGCGTTGTCGTACATCATGCGCGATGTGACCAAGGTGCTGCTGGGCGCGTCGGCGTTCATGAGCAACGGTACGGCCGTGAGCCGCGTGGGCACGGCGCTCGTGGCCATGACGGCGCGAGAGGCGAACGTCCCCGTGCTGTTCTGTTGCGAGACGTACAAGTTCTCGGACCGCGTGCAGCTGGACGCGATCACCCACAACGAGCTGCGTGACCCGGACGAGCTGATCTCGTCGTTTGCCACGGAGAAGTCGCACTTTGCGCACGGCCGCGGGCCGCACGTGCTGTCGGACTGGCGTGACATCGCCAACCTCAAGCTGCTGAACCTCGTGTACGACGTGACGCCGATCGAGTACGTGTCGATGGTGGTGACGGAACTGGGCATGATCCCGCCGACGTCGATTCCTGCGATTCTGCGTGAGTACTCGAAGGACGGCGTCGTGGACCAGATCAACTGATTCGATTAGGAAGGATGCAGCAGAGTGGGTCAAGCAATAAATATACAGCGTGGTCGATCAAGAAAGGATTTCATTCATTATGATGCCTTTGAATGGAGGAAAAATCAGTAGATAAACGTGTGGAGGATGCGATAGCGTGAGACGCTGGCATCCATGAGGAAGCTTAGGAGATCGTGCAGCATTCGTCGCCGTAGACGCTGGCGTTGTTGAGCTCGTGACAGCTTCGGCAGCTACACAATCATCATAGAAATGAACACACAGTTAGACCACTCTCTCCTTACAAATACCAAGTGTAATTCGAGAAAGTACGTACCGCCAGCTCGTGCAGCCCGCGGGCAGAGGGTATGGCGTGCCGCATTTCCGGCACAGCGCGTTGCCCTGCGCGTCACGCTGGATGTTGGCGTTGTTGGGCACGACAGCCACGGCCGGCCGCATCACGGGCTGCGCGTTCACGATCGGTCTTCCGTAGGCGTCGACCTGAGCTGGCTGGCCGTACGGAGGCTGCTGTGGGTATCCGTAGGGAGGCGGCGCCTGCTGCGCGTATCCGTAGGGCGGCTGCCCCTGCGCGTAGTACTGCTGCTGCTGCTGGCCTGGCGCGGCGACGGGCACGCCCATGGGCGCGTCAGCGTACGGCATCTTGTCGACAGGCACGCCCATCTCGACTCCCTTGTTCGGCTTGTGCGGGTCCTGGTCCATGATGGTGGCGTTGGTGTTGGTGGTCTAAACTTGTTGGTGAAGTTAGTCGCGTGTTGAGTTGTGCTTGATGTTTGGCTTTTTCGTTCCGGGACACTCGCTTGCTCCAAGGCCAGAACAAAGACGAGCAGAATGGATTCAGAGTGACGGTCGTCGACGTGAGACACCACCATTGATTGGGCAAAAATAAAGTGCATTAACCAATGAACGCACGTTCCTTAGAAGGAGTGGGTTCAGTCACCCATCCCTAATCGATTGTCGCAGAATCGATTTTTTCCCCCCTCAATTTATCGTTTTACCTGAGATAATCGATATGGCTACACTTGCTGAAAAAGGCGACATGGTGAAAGAGGCTTGGACTCCTGCCTTTCACTGAGAGCTCACCAACAGCGAGATCCGATTCGGCGTTGATAGAGCAGATGCGTCGCCTGTACACTCTACCACCATCTAGCTAGTTAATGCGACTGGAGCTGTGCTGATAGCCGGGTCCGCACTCGGCACCTGTGGAACTGGAGCCTTGGCAGCGTCGACTGCCACGACATTAGCTGGTGGCATACCAGCAGTAGTCGCCACAGCCACGGTACTTTCGCCCATTGCTTTCTTCGCGGCCTCTTCTAGTTCCCGCTTCACGAGCTGCTCTTGCTCGAGCTTGCGCTGCTTGTTCTGTTTCTTGCGCTCGAGTTTTTGCTGCGCGTGGTCGTCTTGGACCTTGCGGACCTTGTCGTTGAAGTTCGCGAGCACTTTGGCGTACGGTGAGAAGCCCAGGTTTTCCATCGCCTGCACGAGGTTCGTGCCTGTGATCGAGCCTTTCTTCTTCTCCAGCATCGACTGGTCACACGCTTCGCTCGTGAAGAACAACAGGAACTCAGTCACGCATTCCTGCATGAACGCAGCGGCGTCGTCGTCGATCTTCACGGACGGCAGCCCCATCGACCCAGCGTCTGCCGTCGCCTGGGTACTCGTCGTTGGCTGCGTCTCCGTCTCGCCCTTGGCGTCGTCATCGTCGTCTGCATCTTCGTTGTCGCCCTTCGCCTCATCTCCATCATCTCCGTCACCATCCTCATCGTCTTCCTCTTCGTCCTGGTGAGATCCCTTCACGTCCGCTTCCTCAGCACCCGCATCTTCTCCTTCCTTCGCTGCTCGTCGCTTCCGTCGCCGTCTCACACTTGGTACGCCTCCACCGGGCAACGCTCGTCGCATGATATTCGTCACGGGCTTGAGTGGGAAGTAGAAGCGCTCTTCTCCTTCGTCCGCAGCCATCGCATAGCTCCGCGTCCCGAGATCCAAGTCAAAGAGCTGCTGCGCGACGCGTGGGGAGATCACCGTGCTCACTGGCGTCGCTACTGACACGGGCCTAGCTATCGGCGGACGTGGAGCCGCTGGCTTCGCTTGCGCAGCCGTGCTTGGAGTTGAAGTCGTCACCGTGGTATCCGTCGTCTTCGCGGGCATCGTGCTGCTGGCGTTCACGTCGATTGACAACTCCTTCTTCTTCTTCTTTGCCGCGGCCTTTGCGTCTTCGTCTGCCACAGCACCAGCAGCTCCACTTGCACCACTTGGAGTCGGAGGAGCCATTGGCTTTGGCGCGCGCAGCTTGGGCATCTGCATCGTCATGAGCATTTGCTCTTTCAACGCCGCGTACGCGTGCTCACGAGCTCCGAGCGTCACCGCATCTCCCGAAGACGCTGCTGCCGTCGAAGACGTCGATCCCGCCGTACCCGTAGCTGCTGTAGTGGATGCAGCCACCGCCGGATCGGCTTGACTTTTCAGCTCAAGTGCCGAGATCGAATGGCGTAGCTTGTCGTGCGTGAACGTGTACTTGGGCAGCAGCTCCGTCGCCCACAGCACGCTTTTCTCAAACTGCTTCTGCTTGACAGTCAGAATATCACCGAGATCTCGCAGCGCAAACCGCAACAGACACAAGTCGACGCTCTTGCCGATCCACGTGCCCAGTTTCTCGAGTTGCGTGCGGAACTCGTTTTCGTTTTTCGACAAATGCAGACGACACAGCACTCGCACGAGCGTCTCCATTTGGCTCTCGGCAGGCGACTTGCGCTTCTTCTTGGGCGGCGCATCCGTCGACGCCGACGATCCGTCACCGCTCGCAGGGTCTGTTTTCACAGTAGCGTCAGCCGCTGACGGAGCTCGCTTCTTGGGTGCTGCCTTGGCTACTGGTGGCTTCGCTACGGGCGGCTGTTGCTGGCTCGTCTCCGTCTTGGTGGCCACTGTAGCTGTCGCTGGCAGTGGCTGCTGCATTTGCTGCTGCTGGAGAAGCCGCAGCCTGTCGTGGTCAATGTGAGCTCGCTGGTTCTGGTGCTGCTGAAGCTGCGCCTGGAGCTGGAGCTGCTCGGGCGTCAGCGTCGTGGGGATGCCCGTCAGCGTCACGCGCAAAGCCGCTGCGTGCTGCGCCTGCATTTGCTTGTGCTGCTGCTGTTGCTGCTGCAGCTTTTGCAACTGGATCTGGTGGAGTCTCTGCAGACGCTCCTGGCGAAGCCTTTCCTGCTCTTCCTGGCTCGCTGGCGAGGCTGCTGACGCTGCTGACTGTCCAGCAGCTGACGCCATCGCGTGGCTTGTAGCGTGCATCTCCAGCTCGCGGATCATCGCGTGGTACTGCTGCATCTGCAGTTGTTGCTGCTGCTGCTGATGGATCGCACTCGAGTCAGCGGAGACCGCGGCCGCCGCCTGCTGACGCATTTGGTCGTAGAGCTGAAGGTGCTGCTTGTTCTGGATCCGCTCCTGCAGCCGCTGCTGGATATGGTGCATCACGTTACCCCCACCAGTAGTCGTTGTATTACTACTACTACTGCTACTGACAGGACTCACACCGACACTGACGCTGGGACTTGACTGGCTCTGGCTCTGGTACAGTTGCTGTTGCTGCTGGTGCTGTTGCTGGTGCTGCTGCTGGAGCTGGAGATGCGCCTGTGTGGTCTGCTGCATCTGCTGCATGTGGCGCTGCGCGAGCTGCTGCCGCACGAGCTCCACGGATCGCTGGTACTCGGCCTGCTGCATTGCGACCATGCGCGCCGCGTGCATGGCCGCCTGCGCCGACGGCGACACTGCTGCCGCAGAGGGTACGCTGGGTACGTTCGCGGGTACGTCCATGTGCGGTTGGTTACTCCCCGCGTGGTCGCTGCGAATCGGGAGAGGCTCTAAAATGAGGTCACTGGTGTCGATGTCTTCGTCCAACAGAGACGACTCGAGAATGGACGTGTTCTCAGGCTGTAGAGAGGCTGCGGGCGCCGCGATTCCGCCAGGAACGTTCGTGGGTACGGTGGCGACATGCTGAATGGCGTTGTTGCGGATCTCCGCGCCCGTGGGCGCCGCTGGAGCGCGCGCTTTGTCCTTGGGTGCGGCCTTTTTCGCCATCGTGCTTGGAGGTCCTCCCGCGCTTTTCGACTCGAGGGACGGCGAATTGCTCCGATAGTTTTCTCTTAGAACCGGTTTCATGTGTAACCAGGTTACGGTTTGTATTGCGTTAAAACCGGATTAGGGTACGTTCAAAGCGATCATGAAAGGACGCAGCATCAAAGCAATTTTAATGAAGGACAACGAAAGCAATGGGAATGATGCCGCAGGAACAACGCTATTTGTGAGTCTCATACGTGCACTGGAGTCTCATGGTGAAAGAGATGGTGTAGCGGTCGATGGAGGTGCCTCTACTTCGGAAGAAACACGGCAAGAGCTCGAAGAATGGTGGAGAAAGGCGCCATTTCCCACATCATCTCCAATGACCAAAGGCGAGTACGAGCGGTTCTATCGGCAGCTCATCCAAGTGATCCACCCGCACATCAAAGAGATAACATCAAAGGCTGATACCTCAGCGGTGGAGCAGTGGATCGAAGCCGATTGGCCTCACGACCAAAACGCAATGGAGAGTCGCGAGCTGGTCCAAGGGTCCATACTACGGATCGTGCGCTGTGTGAGTAGCTTCTCGTCTGGAGCCACGACGCTTTCATTACTTCGAGAGCTTCGCCAGGCGTGTGATAGTAAGTCAGCAGTCAATGAGGAGACTGCGGTGGTTTGTGATCCATCAGCGGACGAGAAGAAGCCTCGCACGATGGCGGAGAAGCTCGCGCAGATGCGGGAGCGACGCAGCACGATGATCAAAGACGGTTCGCTCGCCAACATCAACAAGCTCACAGCATCAACAAACAAGGAAGCGGACTCAGCGACGAGCATGACCACCAGCTCCACTACTAAGGTGGCTGTGGTGAAGGACGACGATGCGGCGCATTTGTTCACGATCGAGACGCGGCTCGAGCTCAAGGAGAAGCTGCGAGGGTTGCAAAGCCGCCTGGACGCGCTGCTTCTCGAGACCAAACTCGCATGGATGAAGTGTTTTGCATCGGAAGATCACACTGAGGGGTGTGCATCGGGTTCCGACTCGGCAGCCAAGCTCGTGGCTCACGGAGAAGCTCTAGCCAGCCATCTTCTGGACGCCTTCACGATGGCACGGTCTCCAAAATGTCCAATCGGCGAGTATAAGACACTGGTGGCGACCTGCGAGGCGGAGATGGAGACCTTCGGTGAGCTTGTATCGTCGATAGCGTCGGCGCCTTCACCTGTGAAGAGCCACAGAGGCAAAGCGAAGAGGCATGTGCATGTAGTGCACGTGGCAGAGCCAACGGAGGAGTCCAAGCACCAGCCCCAGCCCCAGCCAGTGGAGTTTGATCTGCCGTCGATGAAAGCCTACTACGCCAGGGCGGCACCATCATACACTGCGTACTTGCCCAAGAAAAACACCAACCGAAGATGAGAGAGTACAAACTCCGAGCAATAGATACAAATCCATGTTACGCGTTACCCAGATCCCTGTTTTTTTGTTCGTTTGCTTTCCTTGGCATCACACTGCACGACACGCTGCGAGGAGCTGCTGGTAGCTGGTCTCGTGGAGCTTGCGGCGTGCGACGGCGAGCGTGTGCATCTCTTTGACGTTTTGCTGGAGCGTCTCAAGCACAAACTTGGATCGCGTAGGATCCACGATCGCCACCTTGTCTTCCAGATCCTGGCGCCGCGCGTGAAGCTCTTCCTGCTTTGCCGCGATCAGCGACGTCGAGTTCGAAGCGACGGAGGACGACGACGACGCCAGCGTCGGTGGGGAGCCGTAGTAGCCTCCTCCTCCATTCTCTGCGGCTAAAGCCCCTGTCAGCGACGACATGGATCCTGTGCGCGTGGTGGCGGACAGCGCGACGTGCTGCTGAATGGCTTCTTCCTTGGTTCGTAGCCGTGAGAAGCTGTCTTCGATCGCACCCAAGTGGAGCGTCTGCATCCGCGAGATCTCCAGCAACGCGTACTCCATACACTCGGCGTCGTTGCTGGTCGCGAGTGACAACGCGCTGAACACTTCCGATGCCTTCTCCTGGAAAGGACGCTCCGACTCGAGACACGCACGCGCGTCCTCTTCCACTTGGCGTGCCGTGTACGTGCTGCTGTGGTCCATCATCGACACGGCCAGCAAGTGGCGCTCTTCCTTGTGCTTGTTGTAGTTGCGATCGAGCGTGTCCATGTCGTGCATCAACTCACACAGGCGATGCAAGTGGTGGGCATACTGGCGCTGGACTCGTGACAAATGAGCTCCTTTTTGCGTCACAGACTGGTGCGTCTTGGCGATATCAATGTACTTGCGTCGCTTCTCAATGGTCTGACGCGTGTGGACGTCGGCCACGTCGTTCTCCGACAGCGTCAGACTGGACGAGATCGACTTCTCCGTCACGTCGTCCGTGACTGTCGCCGTCGCCGAGGTCGAGACCCCCACGATGCCGCTGCTCAACACTGTGCCTGTGGACGTCACGAGCTTCGCGGCACTGCTGGTGAGTGCTGACACAGCACCCCACGCCCAACTGGATCGAGAAGATGATGCAGGCGCAGGCGGTGGTGGCGAGGCTTGTGGCTGCGTCAACGCCGCTCCGATCAGACTGCCACTGCGAGACTTGGTTCCGCTGCTGCTGGTCGACGACGACGGCGCAGACGACGACGACGTCGCAGCGGCTTCACTGGCTTCGACCTCCTTGAGGAACGAGTCGTCCTCCGTGTCATTCAGCCGCGAGGCGTTGCGTAGATTCTCCAGCTCCTCGGTCGTCGACAGCAAGAACGCACGCACTTGCTCGGTGGTCGCGAGCACGGGATGCCGCAGGATCTCCCTCAGAAACGCCTGCAGCGAGCGCATGCGTTCGCCCACAAACTCCTTGTCCTTGTTGAAGAAGAAGAGCTGCTTCGCTGGGATGCTGGGCACCATTTCGTACGGGAACCGCTTGTACAGCTCGTGGTGGAGCCACACAAAGTCGCTGTAGCGGCGATACACCTTCACAGACGAAGAGGGCTCGGCGACGTGGCGCATCTTGAGCCAGGTCTTGGCCGCGACGTACGGATCCAGCGGCAGCGAGCCCTGCGAACGAGCGATGCTGATCACAGCGTACCGCGTGTACGGCATGAGCCACGAGCCGACGGTCGTTGGCTCCACGACCAGCACCACGAGCTTGGACGGGTCGTGCTTGCCCGCGTGGAGCGAGAGCTGCGCACGCACAAACTCGACCTGCTGCTCCAGTTGCTCGGCTCGCGAGTGGAGCTCTGCAGCCTCGAGCGCCGCGCTCTTGGCGTCCTTCTTCACACGCTGAAGCTGCAGCGCCTCCTGCTGGAGCCGTTGCTTGAGCAGCTCCGTCTCGGCCTGCAACGCCTCGGCCTGTTGAGAAGCCTGGAGTGCACGGCGTCTGGCTTCCTGTGCGATCTCCTGAGCCTGGAGCTTCTCCTGCTCGTTGATCTCGACCTGCTTGGCCAGGAACAGCGCGCGCTGCGCCGCCTGCACGCTCTCCTGCTGCGCGACCATGGCGTTCTCTTCGGCTTCGCGCGCGAGCCGCTCTTTCTCCATGACCTGCGTGGTCCACGCCTGCTTGAGCTGGTTCAATCGGAACGCCGTCTGGCTCTCCATCTCCTGACGCACGCGCAGCAGCTCAAAGTTCTTGGGCAGCGCGCGCGGGCCTTCGACGGCGTTGAACGTCGTCGTGCGGCGACACGTCGGGCACTCCATGGACGCCAGCGCGTGGCCTGTGCGCGGGTCGGTCGAGTGCACGCTCAGTCCGGCGGACGAGCCGACGGCCGACCAGTCTTCGAGACACGACTGGCAGAACGTGTGGCCGCACGAGAGCAGGCGGGGCAGATGCGCGTCGCGCTCGTCGTACGGCTCGTTACACAGCTCGCACTCGACGGAGCTCTCCACGAGCTCGCGCCAAAGCTGCGCCGCATGGTCGTGGTTGTCGCCGCCGTCCATGCTTTTGTTGGGTTTTCGTTGGTGTTGGTAGTATGTAGCGCCGACAGAACAGAACAAAAAGCGAAGGTGTTGTTGGCGACGAGAATGTTCTGCTCCTGTCCAGAAATGCTGTTGTTGTGTTGGGACTTCCACTTCGACAACAAAGAACACTCCCTGGAGAGACCCACCAACTTCACCCCACGGGATAACGGGTATTTTGACCCAAACGGTGAAAGTACGCTATTTGGGCCGAAAACGAAATTTACGGAAAACAAACCTGTGGAAACGTATACATGCAAAATTCGATGCTCATCATTTTACGGAAGCGGATGCGAGTCTTCACTGCGTGACGCCATCGCCGTCGGCGTCACGCTGATTGTGCTCGCCGTCGGCTCATGCCGATCTGCTTCCTCTACTACTGCTACTGCTACTGATTCTACCTTACTGCAAAGAGTGCTAGCCACTTTGCCTACTTGTACTGGAACGCGGACGCACGAAACTGAACCTCGTGAGGCGTCAGTCATGCAAAATTCTTGGTCTCACTTCAGTCCGCTCACAGTTTGTGCCTCTTGACCCGGATCATCGGATCTTCGGCGTCGATCTCGTCGAGTTCTGGCGACGGAATGCTGCCTGCAGTGTGCACTGAGCGTCGCCGCTTGCCCACTTTCGTGGGAGTAGCTGTGTTGGATGGGTTCGGCGCGTCGCTACTGGTACTCACTGCCGTGGGCGACGCGGGTGGTGGTATGGAGGAGGTCTTGAAGGCGACGCTGTCGAAAAATGGCTCGCTTTCCTCGTCCTCCGTCCAGATCTTTTGCTTCTTGTTCATCGAAAACCGGAACGTCGGCGACATGGGTCGCGCCATCGCGAAGTGTGAGCGGTGAGCAGTCGAGGAGGAAGGTGCTTGTGGAGTCGTAGGCTCATCGTCGTCGTCTTCGTAGGCTGGGCTTGAGAGTGCACTTGTGACCCGGCGCTTCCGTGAGTGGGCACTGAACAGCGTGAAGGCTGTATTTGACTCGGATGGACGCGACGTAGACAGCGACGACGAAGGCGACGCTGGGGGCGATGATGAGGTCGCAGCAGCAGCCTCAGGGGACGACGCCGAGATCGAGACTTGGTCAATCCGCTGGCACAGCGAGAGCGATGATAAATAAGTACTCTCCTGCGTTGTCTCGGTTTCCTTCGCCTCCGCGCTGACTGTTTCTTGAGCAACTTGGGTGTCCGCAGTGTCGTTCTTCTGGTCTGCGGTTGTATCGACGGTCGTTATCTCCGTCTCCTCTGTTGACACGACATGGTCCGGCGCCTCTTCATCTTGGGTTGACGAGTCACTGTTCTCGCTGCTTTCATCGCTGGCCGCTGGATCCTCCATCGATTCGTTATGACTATCGTGCGCATCCACAGAGTCTTTTTCCTCCTCTTCCGACTGTTTATCAGGCACGCTTATGCGGTGCATCTTACGGGTCAACTCCTCAATAGCCGCAAAGGCATCCAGACCCTGGCGCTTCAAGCGGCCGATTTCCTATCATACCACAACATCAACCCAAGTAACGTTAGTCAGCCCCTTGAATATCCACACAAAACACCGTCAACCCTCACAATCCCCGTACCTGCTTCACAATCAGCGCGCGCACGGCATCGTCGTAGTTCATCTGGAACTGGCGCATCACGCGCTTCACGTCACTTTCTTCCGGCTCTTGGGTCGACTCCACGATACGATGAAGCAGCACTTTCACCGCCACTTCGCGCTCCAGTCCACTCGCCACGAGCACCTGCAGCTCATGCTTGACGACCTTCTGGAAATACGCCTGCGCCTCCATCATCTTGGCGCTCAGATGGCCCACGCTACCTTGTTCGCCGCTCATCCTGTGCTTCTCCCTCTCCTTCTCGTCTCGTCTCTCTGTTTCCGTTGTGGATGGATGGATGAATGCGCCGTCTCCCACTGGATCCTTCTCGAATCACTACGGCACCGTGGAACCGCGGGTCGGTCAATACGTCGCCTGGCCGCGAAATCGAAGGAAAACCCGCCGCTTGAGTGGCGACCCGCGAGTGGCGATGGACGTTCTCACGCAAATGCCGAGGCAGCTACTGCAGCTCTCTCCCCACTGATGCGACTACTTGTACAGCACGCGCACACACGTACAGATACACGCCTCTCTCGTAGAAGACCCTTAAAGATACGCGCGTTGCCGTCGCTGTCTTTGCTTGTGATGGCGATGAGCGTGGCCGAAGTGTAGCAGCGAGAATGGTCGGCAGTCGTGTCGCTTTCCTTTCCTTTCTTTTCTTTCTTTGCGTTCAGAGGTTTGATTTCCGCAAACAAAACTCACCCAGTGAGGTGGCGTTATCGCAAAAGATAGGTTTTAGAAGCCGGAAGATGAGAAATACGCACAATTTTTGAGAGGGTGTTCGAGAAAGCCGACGGTATTTTACGATAACCAGCCGAAAAAAGGAGAGAGCAAGCGTGATGACCATCACTCAGTGGGAACTGATGTACTGGTTTTGAACAGCTGTGTTCAATTACTCCAACGGCCAATTTTAGGGTCGTTTATCCTAAATTCTCGCATCGTCAGGACCCAGATTCGTGTTTAGGATTTGAAGCCGTTTCCACTGTAACGGATCCTGGTGAGGAGCTCCTCGCATTTCCTTCGCGAATGCTGTTTGGAGCTTTGAGCGGTCGTCGAAGAGTCACCTCCACCTCACTGCATTTGCCACGTTTCGGCATCCTACACAACCCACAGCACTAGCCGCCGACGAAAAATACGTAGCTGACCGACATGGCGCGCCGTATCTCGCAGAAGCGCAACGCTAAGACGTACGAGCGTCCCGGACTGAGCGAGGAAGAGATCGAGGAGATCCGCGAGGCGTTCAACTTGTTCGACACGGATGGCAGCGGCACGATCGACCCGAAGGAACTCAAGGCTGCGATGCAGTCGCTGGGCTTCGAGGCCAAGAACCAGACTATCTACCAGATGATCGGGGATATCGACAAGGACGGCTCGGGCAGCATCGACTTCGAGGAGTTCCTGGACATGATGACCGCCAAAATGGTACGTTACTCCATCGGAGATGACCCTATAGTCACCTCCTCTACTTGGTAGCGACTGATGTGTTGTGGTGATTTGAATACAGTCGGATAAAGACTCCAGGGAAGACATTCAGAAGGTGTTCAACCTCTTCGACGACGACCAGTCGGGCAAGATCTCGCTGCGCAACTTGAAGCGCGTCGCCAAGGAACTGGGCGAGACCATGACCGACGCGGAGCTGCTGGAGATGATCGAGCGCGCAGACACGGACCAGGACGGTGAGATCAGCTCGGAGGAGTTCTACGCGATCATGACCAAGAAGACGTTCACATAAGCGTGTATTAATACTGCATGTCCTCTCTTTCGCGCCTAAACCTCCACGAAATGCATCATCACGTTATTCCCACTCCAGTGGATAGATGCACGTGTGTGTTTTACTATCCTTCCACGACAGAGTCGTTGAGCGCGACGCAGATGACCGCCTTGTGATGGCCCGTGTAGTGGCGCATGGCTTCGCCCTGACTGAGGTCCCACAGGCGCGCGCTTTGGTCGGACGAGCACGTCACCAGGTACGACGACACAGCGGAAAACGCACAGTCCCAGACCCATCGCTGGTGGCCCTGGAGCGTATGCACGAGCGAGTACTTGGTCTTGTCCTCCATGCTCCAGATCTTGGCCGTCTTGTCGGACGAGCAGGTCGCCAGGTACTTGCCGTTCGCGCTCACCTTGGTCTTGAGAATGTACGCGTCGTGCGCCTTGAGCGTATGATGCAGTTCGTATCCCTCCGACGGCTTTGGCTTGTAGAAAAACACCTTGCCTTGGTTATTCGCCGCGACCAACGCGCTTCCATCACGAACGATATCCACAGATCGAATGGCGTTCTCTCCGTCTGGCGTGAGCTTAGACGACATCGCATTCGCCGTGAGATCAAAGATGCGCACGCCGCCATTCTGGTCAGCGACGATCAGCTCCGCTTGGTTCGGGTGAAGCACAACGGAGTTCAGCGGCACACCGCAGTCGTAGTTGCGCTGGCATGCCGGCGCGCGCAAGTCCCAAATCTTGACGGTGCCGTCGTCCGAGCACGAGAACATCCACTTGCCGTGCTTCTGGAAGCCCACAGACGTCACGTTGCTGGTGTGGCCATCGTAGCTCGTGACGTGGTTGGGGTTGTTGCTGTTGATCTCGAAGAGACGGATGTGCGGGTTGCCTGCGGCGGCGATGTACTTCTTGTCCGGTGTGATCTGCAGGCAGTTCACTTGCTGTTTTCGCCGACAGAGGACGAGGTTAGCACGCAAGACGAGCAGCGAGCTGTGATGCATGAGGGACCTACCGAATCAGCGTACTTGACTGTGCGGTTGCATGTACCGGAGGCGGCCTCCCAGAAGCGGATCGTGTGGTCATAGCCAGCCGTCGCCAACACCACGCCCGCCATCTTCGCTTGTCTTTCGATGAGTTGAGCCCAGTTCCGATTTGACCTCATTTCTTACCGAACTACTCAGCTTAATATGATTACTTCACTAAGTAGACCATCTAGTTTAACAAAATTATCACTATGATCACAACCAAGCTGAATTCGACGAAGAAGTGTAGAAAACGTCAGGCACACACTGCGAAGATGAAGACTTCATGCACATGGTTACTCCTGGCGCTGTGCCTGTATGCATCGATGACGACATTATCGGCCGCACAAGACATCGCACAAGCGCCTGAAGTGGCTCCTACGAATCTGAGGGCGCTGCAGGATCGAGATTTAGCCGACAAGCCGGTCGCCCCCGAGGCAGAGCCAACGAAGGCGTCGGCAGTTGCTGCGAACGGCGAGCCAAAACGTGCGATTCACCGTGTATACGACGCGAAGACCGGCTTGTACTGCGAAATCGTGAGCGACTGCGATGCCTGTTCAGTCAGCGAGAAGGTGCGTTGGGTTGTTATTATCATAGAGTGGTGGTATCTCGTGACACGATGAGCTCATGATGTCGTTATGAGCAGGATGAAGTCTACTGTCGCGAGACCGGTCATCGTCAGGAGCTCAAGTGCTTCAAGAGCGATGGAGTTGATGCGAAGACAGCGGAGAAGCCGACGGAATTGCGTTTTCAGGCGTGCGCCCCTGTTGAGAAGGCCCACCCCATGCTGCGGGTCATTACGTTTGAGGTACGCGAACCCCCTTAGGTCACGAGTCTTTCTTTGAGGGCTATCCGCTCACACTCTTTCCTGTTATCGCGTAGATCATCATGGCGGGGCTTCTCGCCGGCGCGTTCATTCTGCTTCAGAAGGAGCGACGCAAACACCTGAGCGCATTCGACCTGCGCAAGGACCCGCGACAACGCTCCACGCTGCTTGGAGACAAGAACCACGACTAGAAACAAGAGCTCATTGGAATGCAAAATAGTCTAGTTGATTCTCCACTTGTGAAATACGCTCTTCGTGGAGACCTCGCACTCTCCCTCTCCCTCGTCACCGTTTACTTTCGGGCCTTCTTGGCACCACCAGCCTTCTTGGCCTCCGCGGCCTGCGCGCGCTTGAGGAAGATGCCCTTGAGCTTCGGCAGCACAGGCGGTGCGTCCACGCGGTCGCCGAAGCGCACTTTCTCGGTGCCTTCAAAGGTGTCCTTGTTCACGGTACCCGTGGCCTGGAACTCGGCCTCGTATCGTTCCTGGTCGGTCATCTTGCGCATCTTCTCCTTCTCCTTCTTCTTGCCCAAGAACCTTCACACACAGAAACAAAAACAGAAGACACAATGAGAAATCCATACCATGGCATCTCGCAATACCAATTCCAGGAGACGACGTACTCCTTGCGCTTCTCCGACTTTCGCTTGGTCTTCTTGGTCTCTTCGTAGATCACGCGCTTGACCTCCGTGTTGATACGCTTGTTGAACTCCTTCATCGTCTCGCCCTCGCGGATCGTGCCGATCTCCAGCTTGTTCTTGTTGGAGGTCTTGCCGTTCGCGCTCGTGCCGTCGTCGTTCACAGTCGAAGTCTTCAGCACGAAGCGCTCAATGGCTTCTTCGTCGAGCGCCTTGCGCTGGCGCTTCTTCGAGCGCTTGGACTGCACAGGCGGCAGGTCGTACGCCTTCGCCTTCTTGCCGCCTTCACGCTTGCCCTTGAAGAACGGGTCGCATTGCTTGAGCTTACGCTTCGACGCCACTCGGCCCATGACGCTTGATGTGCTGGAGCGTTCGTTGGAGATGGTCACTGGTTGGAGGCGAATGGGCTCAAACCGAATGTCTCTGTATAAGAGCGGACTAAAATGTGCTGCAATCTGGTACTATTTATCGCTCCGTGATTGGCCAATAATTAGAACACGGTCACTGATATCCATCCCACTCTTTAGACGCATGCGATTTTCCAGGGTGCGGAGTCCAACGCCAACGACGACATGCCCCTTCCTGCCTAAAGTCAATGCCATGGGGTCGGATTTGTTGGTAGTTTCCAATCGCCAACACTCGCGTTTTGTTGGCGTTAACGCCAACAAAAAATGGCGCATGGTCCCGGCTCCACATTGCTCCTCCATGCTCAACTCAACGCCGCGCGGCCGCGCGCCACGGCGCCTCTGTTCGCCGTGACGCCGCAGCAGCTCATGCGTCTCGTCGTGGACGCCCAGGAGCGTCGCGATCTCCGAGAAACCGGCGGCTGGAGCAGCTTAGAGCGCGATCTTCGCACCGACTTCTCGCGTGGCCTGGACGGCGCCAACGCCCAAGACCTTTCCGATCGCCACGCGTGGTTCCAGACGCGTACAGGCGACGCGTCGCTTCCAGAGGACAACAAGCGCACCAAGACGCCCACAGAGGACGAGCAACTGGCGCGGCGCTCGCGCTGCCAGCTCGTCATGTCCGTGCTCTTCCACGACGAGCCCACGCTCGTCATGTGGGTGCTGTTTCTCGGTGCCGCGTTGCCGGCGATCGTCAACAGCGTCGTGTACAAAGCAGACAACGACATCGGCGAGAGCGTGTGCTTTCTGCTCATGGCGGTGGCCATGACAGGCGTGCGCGTCGCCACCGAGTGGCAGAATCAATCGCAGCTACGCGACCAGTACGGGTATGAAGCTACCGGTACGGAGGATACAGCCTGCGACGCCAGTGCAGGGACCACGGTGACGGCGGTGCGCTGTGGTGAGCCGACGCCTCTGCCTGTGGACGATCTGCGAGTAGGCGACGTGCTGCTGCTGAATGCTGGAGATGTCGTGGTGGCCGAAGGGGTTTTAGTACCTGGTTCGAGTGTCAGTGTAGACGAGAGTGCCTCGGGCGTCGTGTTCAAAGACCACAGCGTCGGGGAGATCGTGGTCGCCGGCTCCAAGATCGTGGAGGCACACGGAGTGGGCGGCGCGAAGCTTCTTGTGCTCTGTGTGGGCGAGCGGACGCTGCAGCATCAGCTACGACTGGGGACGTACGGGGACAAGGAGCTGTCTGCGTGGGTATTGAGTAATTACAAGCGACCAACGACGACAGAGGGGGATGAAGTGGACACAGTGGACGCTGCGGGGGAGTACGCGGCTCTAGCGAGTCCAAAACAAGGCCTCATGGGCACAAAAGACGATCAGACCAAGCCCAAAGACGAGAAGGCCGAGTGGAAGGAGATAAAGAGGCAGTGGAAAGCGGATGCGAAAGAGAAAAAGGGAGCCAGGGAACGTGCCAAGGCCAAGTCGCCGTTCCACCTGCAGGTGACAAACCTGCAGAGCAAGCTCCGAACCGTCGGGGCCTTTGCTGCCGTAGGACTGCTGGTGGTTCTCGTAGCGATCCAGATCCACGCTGCACATTCTGGCGGTGGTGCGTTCGCCACCTTCAGCTCCGTGTTCATCGCTGCGCTCACGATGGTGGCCGTGACATCACCGGAAGGCTCTGACTTAGTCGCGAGCGTCGCGACGTCGGCAGCAATCAAGCGGCTCAAGGCTAGTAATGTTTTTGTGCGCGATATGTACGCAGCGGAAACGCCCGGCTCGATGACCGTGCTCTGTGTGGACAAGACAGGCACTCTGACGACAAACAACATCCGTGTGGCTCACATGTGGACGGCAAATGTCTCTTCCGTACCAGTATCCACGACGCCAGGTTCATCTACGGTGATCAGTGAGCCGTTGGCGCGGTGGACGGTGCTGCTTGCGGCTCAGTCTGGTCAAGCGATGCCATCGTCTCGTCAGGATGAACCGCAGGACGAAGGGGGGCACGGGAAGGATCCGTACGACACCGCCTTGCTTCAGTTGTTGAGTGATCACGGAGTCCACTACGAGCGGTTTTTGCATGATGCGAAAGGCTGGAGCACTGTTCAGATGTGGCCTTTCTCGAGTGAGCGTCAGCGAAAGACTGTCATCCTCACGCAGTACCACACGGCGGCGGCGACGAGTATCAAGCAGGTGCGAGTGGTGACGTCCGGTGCTCCGGAGATTGTGCTGCAGCGTTGCTCGTCGATCATGGCGTCCGATGGCGTCGTGTCGGTTCTGGACGCGAAACAACGTCAAACCATCTTGTCAGACGTAGTCCGCCAACACACACTCGCTGGTCGTCGTGTAATCTGCATCGCGTGTCGTGTGCTCGATGGAGGTGGGGATGAAGACGGCGGCGCTGCGTCTCCGACGTCCAGACTAGAGACCGACTTGGTCTGTCTCGCGATCGTCGCTTTTGAAGACCCAGTGCGACCGACCGCTCCTCTTGCCATCGAAATGCTGCACAATGCTGGCGTCGCTGTGTGCATGGTCACGGGTGATGACGCAACGACTGCCACGGAAGTCGCACGGAAGTGTCGAATCCTGCAAGACAATGGCTTCGCCGACGTCGAAAAAGCTTGCGCCGTGATGGATGCCGGCGAATTTCGAGCGTTGATAACTGACCGCAATGGCGACATCAAGCGAGTCGAGTTTGAACGCGTGTGGCCTTCGCTGCGTGTGCTCACACGGGCAAGCGCACTGGACAAGTATCTACTCGTGAAGGGGTTACAGTTAGCCGGCGAAAGCGTCGGCATGGTCGGAGACAGTGACAGCGATGCATTCGCGCTCCAGGCGAGTGACGTGGGCTTCGCATTGGGCTCCAGCGGCACGTCGATTTGCCGCCACAGCTCGAACGTTGTGTTACTGGACGACAACCTGACGTCGATCGCTACCGCCGTGGCCTGGGGTCGCGTCGTACGCGCGCAAATGGTGTCGTACCTGCAGCTACAAGTCGTGGTCGTGGGCGTCGCTCTGACCGTCGTCGCATTTGGCGCCATCGTGAAGCATCTCGTGCCGTTTGCAACCGTCCAAGTGCTGTGGTTCAACTTCGTGATGATCGTGTTCGTGTTGATGGGTCGCTTTCTCGCGAACCGCTCAAGCTTCGAGCTCCACTCACGGGCACCCCGACCCATCGAGAAACAGCTTTTCGACTCGCAGACACGTAAATGGATCATCTCGCACTCGCTCCATCAGCTCGTGGTGCTGTCGCTTCTCGTATACTTCGGCAACTCGCTGTTTGGGTCCAACACGACGGTCTCCACACCACCAAACGCCTCAGGCTCCACGCGATTGCTGGCCGGCGTTTCGTCTCACATCGCCGAGAGCCTCCATCAATCTGAGAATATCGCCGAGCTCTCTGTGCCCATGACCGTCGTGTTCAACACATTTGTGTGGATGCAGCTCTTCTGCCAAGCCGCATCCCATGCCAAGACCGACCCAGCCAACCAATGCCGTCACTTCCACAAGGCCTGGGCAGCTATTGGTGCGGTCCAGATCATCGTCGTCCAGTGGGTTGGGTCCTGGTTCAACTGCGTGCCACTGAATGGAATCCAGTGGTTAGTGTGCATGGGTGTAGCCACGACGACTCTGCTCGTCGACTGGGCAGCTCGTCGTCTGGCGTGAGTGAGTGAGTCAATCTTATTAGTATTTGAACCCTTATTTTCATTTTAGTTGTGGGTGGCTACGGCACGACAGACAACTTTTGGTGGAGCACTGGACACTATCCTACTTTCTTCAGGTTTTTTGGTTTGTTGTTGGTATATGTCTTCACTGCACGCGCTCGTACTCCAGCGACGACTGCGCGAGCACCTCCCACGACGCTGGCGCCTTGAAGTACTCGACCATGTCGTCGTCACACGGAGAAGCAAACGCCATGGCACACAGCTTGGCGTCTTCCGTCACGCTGCCTTCCACCACGAAACGAACTCGGATCCTCGAACTCGAAAGAACGGAAAAGTACGACGTCATGCGCTTACGCAGGAGGCGGAACGCTGCGGGTCTGGAGGCCGAAGTGCTTTCTTCCACCGCTCGAAGGTCGGCCTCGGTCGGCCACTGCATGGCTTGGACGCCGATGCAGGAGTTGCTGGTGTCCCGCCAGGCACGGTACGCCATGAGCAGTTGGCGACGCGAGAAGCTGTAGGGAAAGTGGTCGACGGGGATGGTCGTGAGGGGCACGCCGTGGTCCAATTCAGCGACGAATGGACAGACAGGCGACACGAAGCTGAAGCCCAGCGTGAGCGTCACACTCGCGGCAGTCTCGACGATGCGGTAGACTTGCGACTGGTACAATTCGAGCTGCTGATGGAGCCACGTGGTCGGCATCCACTCGGCAGTGGGAGAAGGGCGACCGCGAGTATCTTCCGCGGTGATTGACGCCAAACGCCACTCGCCGGTCAACTGGCCACGATTTGAGCCAGCGATGCGAGAGACGTCGAGCTCTTGGTACTGCTGCGAGGTGGTCACAGCGTCGATGTAGCCGCCGACAAACTCCGCGAACGGGTACTCGTCGTCGTTGTCGTCGAACAGCGTGACGTCTCGCCACCACAGCTCATGGATGAGCTCATGCTCGGCTGAACGCAGCAGCTCCACCAGAGGAGACGGACTCGTGCCAGAGCTGGGTACGCTGTGGCTCGCCATGGCACGAGTGAGCTCGGCTTCGACCCTTGACACCACAAACTCGAGCATCGCCTCGTAGCAGCGTCCGACGTTCGTGCATTTGTCTTGAGCCACGTTTCCGTTGTTGCTACGAACGAACTCGTGCAGCTTGGCTCGAACGTCTACCAGGAAACTGCTCTCGTGGACCAATTTCGAAGCGACGTCCGCTAATACCGTGCACATCTTGGCGAGCTTTGGCTTCGTCTCACTGGAAATGGACGCTACTGAAGGGCCGCGGCCTTGCTGACGCGTGCTTCTCCACAAGATCTCGTAGGATGGCGACGATGCTCCGCTCAGGTCTCCAACTTGCTTCAGTCTGTAGACCACCGCAAACGCGACGCCCAATGCATGGGCCTGGGCGACCAAGTCCCAGTCCCCGTCCGGTGCGACCTCGTCCAGCAACGGCCCCTCGTACCACGCATCGCCTGAACTACCATCAGCCTGGTTGTCTGGCAGACTCCTTCCCATCGAGTCCGTCGACCGATTGCGCTTGCGTCTCGTCTTGGCCGTGGTTCGAGACGGAGTCTGCACAGGTGTCATGGACGTCGGCCACGTCACAGGCGACGACAGCAGGGTCGAGAGAGACGACGCGGACGGCGTTCTCGTCACTACACGCGGCGTCTCAAGCTGCAGCTGCATCATGTCGGCCACGGGCGTGATCACTGGCCCGAGCTGCGAGTGCGACGAGTGGAAACTGTGGCTCGCTGGTGCAGTAATTGCCGGCAGCGACGGTCGCATCGAGTCTCCGTGGTGGTCTGCGACTGCCGTATCCTGTTGAGCATTCAGCAGCGAGTCCATCCTCAGCATGCGGCTTCGTGAGCTCGTCACGTGAGCAGACGGCGCGGGCTCTTCACCCAGGAAAGTCTGCGCGCGTGGCTCTCTCGTGGGCGTCAGCAGCAGCGACTGCGACGCCGAGCTGAACGACGACATGGACGAGAAGTAGTCCGACTGGAGCGACGCCGAGCGGATCAGCCGCTTGCGTTCTCGGTACTGGGACTGCTGGTGCTGCGCGAACGCCGCCTCGGCCGTGATGGTGCTGGCGCGTGAGATGCGGCTCTGTAGTGACGGCAGCATGTCGCCAGCGGCTCTCGCACTCGCGCTGTGAAGCTGGTTGAAGTCAAACGACCGTCGTGAACCACTAGGATTCGAGGAGAACCCGTGGTGGTGGAGAGACGCCAGCGTCATGGGCGTGGTCGCCGTCGGCCTTGACTGGGACTGCGACTGCGACTGCAGCAGCACGCCGTCGCCGCTCTCGTAGCTGTCCACACTGAGCCGGTCGTCGTCTTCGGTGGTCGTCAGCAGCCGCGGCGACGACTGCGGGATCGAGAGCTGGTCGTCCGACACGGACCCGAGACTGTGCATGGACGGCGAGCTCTTGAAAGTCTTCCTGGCCTTGCGAGAAGACGAAATGCGGAACGGCGGCGAGCTCACGGTGGCCACGCACTCGACCAGATCACTCGCCGAGTCGCTGGTACCAACAGAGTTGAAGAAGTAGACCTTGAACACGTGGAGGTTCTTGCAGTTGAGCCGCGACGACTGCCAGCCGTAGTGCCACGACTGGCGGTTGCCGTTCACGTGGAAGCGCGTGCTCGGCGTCGCCTGGCTCGCCGACTGGCTGTTGAGCACGGCCACGCCCTTGAACCACTTGCCGAACGGGTTCTCGGACGACTTGAGCTCGCGCAGCAGCTCGCGTCGCGAGTAGGAATGGCGTAGCAGGATGCGGTCGTCGTCCGGGTCGGATTTGGCTTCAGGCTCGCTTTCGTTGGCGTCTTGGTTGTTGGATTTGTTGGAATTGTTGGAAGTGTTGGAATTGTTGGATTCCATTTTGTTGGTCGTATGGTTGGCGTCTTGTTCGGCGTTAGTCGCGAGTGCGTCGGCAGCGCGGGCGGAGAGGGCAAGGGGGGTCTTGACGACTTCTTCGAAGCGGCCGAGTGTGAGCTGAGCGTGGGGAAGCGCGCACTCGACGACAAGCCCGGAGCCGCAGAAGCTCTTGGGATTGTGGCCGCCGCAGCAGTGGGGGAAGCACCGCAGGTTCTTGTGGCCGCTTGCCTTGTTGCTTCTGTTGGAAGAAACGCCAACGAAAACGAGATTATTAGACGCCGCCAACGAAATTTAGACCGCCAACATTTTCGAACGGACACGGACCTCAAGTACTCGGTGTTGAAGAGCTCTTGGTCGCATTGCGAATGGATGAAGCGGCCCATGTTCTCATTTGCAGTCGAGATGGAGGGGGCTCCGTTCGACGGGGCCTTTGTGGATGATGCTGGCGCTGGATAGACTGCTGCTGGATCAGGATACGTTGGATGCAGAAGTTGCCTGGATCCGGCCTGGAATTCTGGCTGCGCGGGGGCTTTCCGGATCCAAAAGTCTTGCTGCGGGTCGATTCGCTGCTCGTTGAGCTCTTCTCGCTGGTCGTTAGGCTCCGCCACACCGAACGTCGCTCTCCAGGATGCCATGGCAAGGAGGAGAGGGGGGAATAATGGCTTCTACTTGCGACAAACGGCTTCGTGGACACGTTTTCTCTCGTTTTGGTGCGGTTTGCCAAGCCCGAGCATCCACAAACGCAGCCACAGAACGAGCGGATCAAACGCAAATCGCGAAGTCGTCAAAGGAGGGAGGATCAAGCGAGGCCGACGGTCTCTCGGTCGAAGACGAACGGGGACAGAGAGGAGCACTCGGCACGCGTGAGGACCCTGGAAGCTGGAAGGGGTGGTTTTTGTTGGTGTGGACTTGGTGTACCCGTACCGTAGAGTCTGATTCCTGAGTGATGTCAAGTGTCGGTGGGTTGGCTGGTTGGG
>JAADXB010000045.1:0-32169 GCA_023337495.1 Pythium diclinum | reverse complement strand
TTTCGAAAATTCATTGGGGAGTCGAACTTTGGAAAATGGCATTTTTTGCGGGGTAGGGTAATTGGGAGTAAAACCCCGTGGATTTGTGAAAGTGCCTGTTTTTAGCGAAAATGGGGTTTTGAAGCGCGAACACGGCCTTAGAGAGACACCGTCACACGTCGCAGATTCGTGGACGCGAAAAGACGCGAGGGTTCACAAAGCCCTGGCCTCCTATCTCTCGTTATTCTGGTCTCAGGGCGTGAGCCTTGGAGCTCACTTGCTTCGTATTCTTAGAGTTGCACGTGCGATGGTTGCCGTGAGACGTAGGCCTGGAGTGACAGGCACTAGCCGTGAAGAAACCACCTACACGACTTTGCCTCGTGCGATGCTGCGAGCCTTTCGACTGATCTATTGCTGTTGATGCGACTCACGCGCTCTCCTCCGTGCGCCTCGGGAATCGGACGCGAGACCGCTGAGTGCTGACTGAGGCTTTGCGGCTGACGCCTGTCCCCACGAAGCCCGCCGTGAGTACACCCGCTCCGCTCCAAACCGCCTACCTCTCTGCATCATGGAGAACTATGAGAGTCTGGGTACTATCGGCGAAGGCACGTACGGTGTCGTGCTCAAGTGTCGCCACAAGGTCACAGGCCAGATCGTCGCGATCAAGAAGTTTAAAGAGTCGGACGACGACGAGCAGGTCAAGAAGACGGCGCTGCGGGAGATCAAAGTGCTCAAGCAGCTCAAGCACGAAAACATCGTGAGTTTACTTGAGGTGTTCCGCGTCAAAGGCAAACTGTACTTGGTCTTTGAGTACGTGGAGAAGACGATCCTTGAGGAGATCGAAAAGAACCCGGAAGGTCTTGACCCGCACAACATCAAGCGGCTCATGTGGCAGCTCGTGCGCGCGATCCACTTTTGCCACACGCACAACATCATCCACCGCGATATCAAGCCGGAAAACCTGTTGGTCTCACGTAACGGCGTGCTCAAGCTGTGCGACTTTGGCTTTGCGCGGCCACTTGCCGGTGCAGGAGCCAAGTACACGGAGTACGTCTCGACGCGGTGGTATCGCGCGCCTGAGCTGCTCGTGGGCGACGTCTCGTATGGGAAAGCCGTGGACGTGTGGTCCATCGGCTGTATGTTTGCGGAGATCACGACCGGACTGCCGTTATTCCCTGGAGACTCGGATATCGACCAGCTTTACCACATTATCAAGTGCCTGGGCACGATCACGCCTCGTCAGCAAGAGCTCTTCAAGAAGAACTCGCTGTACGTGGGCGTCAAGCTGCCTCACGCGACGGAGCGAGAGCCTCTGGAGGCGCGGTTCCCTCAATTTGACAAGTCGTCGATGGATCTGCTAAGGCAAACCATCAAAGAGGAGCCGCTGGACCGCTGGACGTGTGCGGAGCTACTCAACCATCCGTTTTTCGATGGCTGCTGCGACCAATTCGAGCGTGAATTGCAGGATGCGATCCAACGAGACCTCAACGACACCATGTCGTTGCGGAAAAAGCGAGCACGGAATCAAAAGCCGCCTCCGTCAAGAGGAGGAGGACCCCAGGACAAGAACGCCGACGAGTTCAGCGGAAGTCCAGGTGCTGACTCTCCTCAGGGGGCTTCGTACGTGCTGAAACCGAATTTCAAGCCCATGGTGGTGCTGGCGGCAGCCCCACCGCCGCCGAAGGACAAGACCCACTACGTGATGCCGAAGAAACCGGCCCTGGGGGGATCCCACGGCTTCAACGGACCGCTTGGAGGACTTCCATACACCACGGGGCTCGTATTACCGACGCTAGCGTCCTCGATGACGCCGTCCTCCAGCTCCACGTCCACTGTGAGTGTAGACTCCACCGCCACGTGCGTTGCTGTGGCCGCCCACCACGTTCCGTCCCAGCCAACAACCAGTAAGAAAGCTGGGACTGTGCTACCCATGCCCTCGACGAGCTCCGACCACACAGAGCCGTCCTACTACCACCAAACACAAGCACAGCCGCAACCACAGCGGATCTCCATCACTTCTCACGGCGCACGGCCGACGATCCCCGCAGCGACGCTGTATCAGAAGACGCCGCCGTCTCCGTCGCCCTTCAGTCCGTCGCTGGCGATGCCCCAGCGGCCTCCGCCTACGTCCTACGGCAAAAACACTACACCATCATACGGAGGAGGAGGAGGAGGGAGTTCTACGCCCACAGGGTCGAAGCACTCGCGTGTGTTCCCTGCAGCGACGCTCAAGACGAGTCAGCTGAAAAGCGGAGGCGCTGGGGGCTTGCAGGGCTCGGTGGAGATCTACTCGCCTTCTAAAAAGGCCACAACGAGCCACAGCAAGACCAATAGTAGTAGTAATAGCAGTAGTTACGGCACGAAGAAGCCCGGAGGCCACACGCCCGTGGTGAGCCCACTACCGCAGGGCTTCCAAGGCGGTGGCTACGAGGACGAAGGCAGCGTGGGGCTCTCGAACGGGTACTACATCCCTCCGAAGACCTCTCACGGTGGCGGCAGTCGACGAGGGCAGCCAGTAGCTGTAGCAGTAGGCGGATCCAAGCAGCGGAGAGGAGGCGACGGGGACAGCCATCGGAATTACTAGTGGGAGTGGGATGCGAATGGTGATCACAAATATAATAACATGAAGTGACTGTTTTAGAACGTGAGCAGACAGAGCAGTACGAGGCTGCCGACGATCAGCAGAAGCCGCGATAGGAACGCCTGCTGCATCTGCTGCTGCGCCTCCTGTGGCGTCAGCGGCGTGCCGTCCGCGTGGTGAGTCGGCGACGGCGTCGGACCCTACAATAGATAATTGCAATAATTGAATCCAATTAATCCCTCCATCTTCCCACACAACCGCTGCAACCACAACGACGTACGAATGGCCCGCCGCCACCAAAGAACGCGGGGAAGATGCCGAGCGTTGGCGACGAGTTGAAGCCGCCCAGCGGCTACAGATACAAAGCAGCCAGTGAGTCAGTCACCATACAATAACCCAACAGCTCCATACAGAAGACCGAACGTACGTAGCGAGGTCGCCGGCGGCGCAGCAGCTCCGGGTCGAGCCGCTGGCCACGCGGCCGCTCAGGAATAGCAGCCTCCTGTCCGCCCTGTGGGTTGGTGCGTGGGTCCACGGCGTCGGCGCCGCGGCCGTAGACCGGGATGACGTTGTCCTCGCTGATTCCGGCCTTGCACACGGGGCACTCGGAGTGCTGCGCCATCCACATGTACAGACACGGCCAGCTACAATACACACAGCAGCAACATGTCAATACAACCACCTCTCATAGATAGCCAGGCGGCACTTAAGGAACGCCATAGCAGTGGTACCAGTAGAGATGGCCGCAGAGCGTCACGACGGGGCTGGCGACGGCGTCGAGACAGATATTGCAGTCGAAGCTGAGCGGCTTGCGCGTGTTCAATGGGTCTGCGGACGCGTCGGCGTCATCGCCGTGGGAGTGAGAGGCGTGTGGCGTTGGAGAGGAGCCGGCGGCGCGAGCAGCGGCGGCCGAGCCGGCAGCGGTCATTGCGGACGCCATGGCGTGTGGCACGAGAGACTACAGAACACGGTAAACTGAAGTACTGTCGTATGTATTGCTAAGTACGAAAGTCTCAGATAATGGAAAATGTAGCCATATCTGATGAGGCAAGGTCTCACATGAGTGTGAGGCTCTGTCACGAGTGAGTCCGCACTGCGGCAGGCCTGAAGCCTGAAGCCTAAGGACACAGAACCGAGTCCTCGTGACTGAAGGTGTCCTGTGGGTGGCCTGTGGACAGGGGGATAGACATTGCGCCAAGCCATCCAATGCGGAGGAGGAGGATTAGACGGACTGGGCCAAAACTGGTTTGTTTTATCCACTGCTCCGCTTTCCGTCGCATCCATCGGCCCCATAGCCCAGTCAAGCGCCTAGGCACCACACTGGTGGGTTTTCACAGCCACACACATCCACCATTCACAAAATCCTACCGAACGCATCGCGTCTCGCCTCAGGAAGCCTCTACCAGAGTCGACGCTTGCGCTGCATCCGCAACCGGCGATGAAGCTGGCTGCTGCTTGTCTCCCATTGGTGGCTTCACTGGTGAGTCCTCCAGGTCTTGGAAGGAAGCAAGCGAAGAGGACCCGGTCGCACGGTTCGTGCTGTCGTCCTTGGACGCCGTGAGCTGCTTGCGGTGGCTCGGTGAGATGTTCTGCGACTGGCCCTGCGACGTAGACTCTGGTGACGAGCTCGCCGTTGGAGTAGTCGCTGGCAGCATTGCGCCGAGATCCACAGCAGGGACGCTGACATTGATCGACTCGACCACAAGCCGTGGCGACGCTGAGTACAGCAACGCCGCCGCTGCCGTCGCCTCCGCCTCCGTGGCCGTGACCGGCTCGAGCTTCGTTGGCATTTCAGTCGCCGCGGCGGCCGCTGCCGCCACAGCATGGAGCAGCTCAGCCTGGACAACCGGCTCCTTGATGGTCGCTGGCTTGGCACTCGCAGCCTTCTTGCTGCCAGCTGCGGCGCTGCGGTTGAGCACGCTCTTCTTGACGCGCTCCAGCTTGCCGTTAGCGTCCGGGTCGTCGATCACGGCGTTCTTCTTCGCCTCGACGTGGGCGATCTGCGCCTGGTACTTCATCTTCTCCTGTATGGACGTGGCGTTGGCCTCCGCCTGACGCAGCATCTCGATCGTGCGCGTGAGCGACCGGATCTGCCTGTGCGGCCAGCGCTTGATACCGCAGCGCCGACAGATCTTCTTCAAGAACGTCGTGCAGATGCCAAACTCCTTGGCCACCTCCACGATCGGCTTGCCAAAGTGCTCGCGCAGCTCATCCAGACTCAGCTCGTGCGACAGCGTGCTTAGCTGCGCGTTGCGCTTGAACAGACTGCGCAGCGAGCCGTCATCCTCCTCCCCATCTTCCTCCTCCTCTTCTCCACTATCTTCCTCGTCTTCATCCTTCGGCTCCACGCGCTGCGCAGCCGCCAGCAGGATGGACTTGCGCGGCTTCTTCGGCGCACTGCCTCCCGCAGCCCCACTACCAGCAGCGCGCTTCTTGCCCTTGCTGCTGGGCGTCGCGATCGTGGTCTTGTCGGCCTTGTCCTCTGCGTCCTCGGCGTCGGACGGCCGCCGCATCATATTGAGCAGCGACAGCCCGGCCTCCAGCTCGCTCTTGGACACGTCTGCGTCCGCGACTTCCGCCATTTTCAAGGGCGCTGCGTGCGGTGGTGGTGGTGTATGCCTCTGATCCTCAGCGGCGTTGGCTGTGGCTGTGGTGAGCTTGCTGCGTGGGCGATTCCGTGGGGATTCCGTCCGTAGCTCTTCGCGGTCTGTGGCGTTTGATGACCGACCGACTGCCCCCGCAACACACAAAAAAAAAGAACGGGGGGATCGATTGAAACAGTTTTAATCATCCTAAGATTCGCAGCATACTTGGTTTTTGTATGGTGTGAGGAAAGGGGTTGGGCGAACAGAAGAGTGAATGCTGTTTTATACATTTCCGGGTCGGAAAGGTCGTGTGGGGTCCAGGGGCGGCTTTGATTGCCATCATGGTCGGCTCTGGAAAGAAACCCTTTCGCGATCAAGTTTCAGAGGTTCAAGCACACTCCAGAGACAAGCCGCACACAGGGTCACATAAGAAAGCCAGCAGTCGGGAGGGGTCGGGTCCCAGGGTGGGTTAGAGACAGAGCGATAGGTTCTTAGAGGTTCCAGCAGGGTCCTCTATTCAGATACCCACATGCAGAATGTTTGCGACATGGTGAGATACCATCATCCTATCCGATACAAACCGGTATCCGAAATACAGTTCGTTAGGTTCGTATGCTGCGAAGAGCTCCGAAGTGGATACGTCCTTCGCAGGCGAGCGAAAATGATGGGCGCGGTGGTCCAAGAAGCGGAAGAGCGGCTCGCGCAGCGCCGCCACGAGGCTGGTACGTGACGACCACAGCCTCCACCTGTAACCCCATGTAACCGAGATACTAATCTCCCTGTAGCCCAGGCGAAAAGCTCCCTCACACAGGCGCTAGCCGACCTCCAGCGTGCGCAAGACCAGCTCGTGTCCAGCAAGTTGGACGCCGCCATCGCGTCGCAGCGGCGCGTGGAGGAGGAGGCGCTGCAGTTCACCAAGAGCGTCAACACTTTGTACCAGCGCGCGGGCAAGTGGAAGGCCGAACAGAAGCGACTGCGCGCGTCGCTGGACTCGTTGGCGCCGTTCGAAGACTGGGCGCTGCACATGGAGAGCGACCTCCACGCCATTTCCGGCAACCTCGAGTACGTCTGCGCCGTGCTAGAGCGAGAGCACGCCGACCGCAATGGTAGTAGCAATGGTAATGGCAGGAGCTCGTCGTAAGAAGTGAAATATGGATGTATATATGGATATATAAGCATGGTAGTGATCGAGAACGGACGGAAGCCAGGGAGGGGCTCACGGGCAAGACGACGAGACCTGACGCCTAGTAGTACGTGTTCTCCTCGAGCCAGCCCGGGTAGCGGATCATGCGGCCCGTTTCCTTGTTGATCACCGAGCGCGACGTGAGACGCATCATGTACTTGCGCGTCTCGTCGAACACCACAATGAAGATGGAGAACGGCAGCGCGATGAACCAGTGCGTGAGCCGCATGTTCTGCGTCACGAAGATCGTGTGCAGGAAGCTGGCATACGCGACCACAGAGCACAGCATGAACTCGAACATGAGTCCGAAGTTGAGCACACTGTTGAACATGCCCTGGGTCATGAGCGACAGGTACCGCGTCTTACAGATCATGATGTTGGCCCACTGCACCTGCACGACGCCGACGAAGTACGCGGTCTGCGCCACGGCCAGCGAGTTGAACTGCATCATACGCGACGCGATGTTAACGTTAACGGTGCCCGTCGCCGGGTTGCGGATAGAGAAGCCCGCGTGGTGGTCCAGCAGACACTCTTGCCCCATGCACGTTGGCGTGCCGTCCGGCTTGAGGATCTTCTCGAAGATCGATGCCTTGGCGTACGTGTGGTCCTTAGTCAAGTCGAACTTGGTGGTCGTCAGCTTGCCAGTAGCGTCAATGACGGTCACTGGCGTGCCGCTGTATGCCGTGTTGGCGCCTCCAAGCACTGGCGGGTCGTCCTTGTAGTAGTCGCTCGAGCTCGTGATGGCCCACACGCCGAAGGGCTGGTACGAGTACATGATCGTCTCCGAGATCTTCTTTCCGAAGCCTGGGTCGCCCTTCTTGAGGTTGCTGTACGCAAACCACTCCATGTCAAAGAACGAGGAGCGACGCGCACGCATGGGGTAGTACGGGCGGTAGCCTTTCGTGTAGGCAGCTTCCATCGACTGGTATGAGATCACGAACTGCTCGCCCGTGTAATCCTTGTACGTGGCAGGCTTGAAGCGATCGTAGCCACTGGGCTTCTTGGCATCGGTCTGCACGTTGGGGAAGACAAACTGGCAGTCCTTGACCTTACCGTGGCCGGTCGGGTCGTAGAAGATGTAGGCATCGAACACGTTGCCACCGGCCGGGATACGCTCATCGTACATGTCCATACATTCCGGCACACCGTCCTGAGAGCGGATCGCACCGAGTGGTTTCTTGTCGCCGTTTGAATCCTTGTAGAAGCCACCCGCAGTACAGTATTGACCCTTCTCGGTCTGACACCAAAGCACTTGCTTTCCAAACTGATCCAGGAAGCCAAGTTCCGGCAGGATCGCAGGCGAGTAGCCAAAGTCGTTCAGAACGACTAGGTAAACGAACATACCCGCAGCGGCCTGGATGATACCGATCACTGCATACGCGTAGCACACGAGCTTCTTGGTCACGAGGTGGTCCACTTCGGCGTTACGCGGCGAACGAAGCATAATGTCGTTCTCAGCACTCTCGTAGGCCATCGAAATGGCAGGAATCATATCCGTTCCCAGACAGATCATCAACATGAGCACGGTCGTGAGCGGCAACGGCAGACGCATGGTCGCGTACAGCAAGAATGGCACCAGCTCCGGAATGTTCACGGCAAGTGCGTAACAAATCGACTTCTTGAGGTTGTCGAAGATGATGCGACCTTCCTCCACTCCCGTGACGATCGACGCAAAGTTGTCGTTCAGCAGGATCATGTCAGCGGCTTCCTTCGAGACTGCCGAGCCCATGATACCCATGGCGATACCAATGTCAGCCTTCTTGAGCGCAGGCGAGTCGTTCACACCATCACCCGTCACAGCCACGATCTCCTTACGGCGCTGGCAGTTCTCGACGATGATCAGCTTCTGCTGTGGCGACGTACGCGCAAACACAACCTGGTTGTGGTCAAGGATGCGGTCCCACTCCTCCTGTGGCGTGTCCATGCTGATGGTCCAGCCAGGCACAACGATCGCAGGCGCTGTCTTTGGGTCTTGCCAGCCGCAGTCGCCTGGGTTCAAGCCACGCTTCACGTTCTCTTCCTCAATATCTTCCGACGTTGGGCCCCAAAGGATGCCGACCTTGTGCGCAATAGCCTTGGCGGTAATCGGGTGGTCACCCGTCACCATGATCACACGAATACCAGCGGTCTTACACTTGGCGACGGCGGATGGCACTTCTGGACGAGGTGGATCGATCAACGCCATCAAACCGATGAAGCACAGCGGCTCTTCGATCTTCGGATCCGGCTTTGGCACGAAGTCGTAGTCGACGTCCTTCTCACCAAGCGGGAAGTTCGGGTTGTCGGTGTTGAACTCGTAGTTGGGGCCGTAAATTGTCGGGTCCAAGACCTTCTGCGCGAAGCCCAGCACTCGCATGCCCTTCTTCGACAGTTCAAGCTGGCACGCCTCAATCTTCGCGAGGTGCTCTGGCGTGAGATCGACCTCCTCGCCATCCAGCAAAACCTTACCACAACGCATGAGAATACGCTCGGGAGCACCCTTCATGACCATGAGCAGCGGCTTCGAGTCGTCGTTCTCCTGCTTGTGGAGCGAGAGCTGATACTTGTTCTTCGAGTTGAACGGAACCTCCTTGATCTTGTTATTCGCAGCACGGTACTCGATGATATCGCGCTTGTCGTGGCAGAACTTGATCATGGCCGACTCGGACGCATCACCAATCGTGTCCCAGTTCACCATACCCAGTTGCTGGCCATTGCTAGCCGTCACGTTGATCTTGAACGGCTTGGCCTTGCCACGCGAGACACCGGCACCATCCGCCGACAGCACCTTCTCAAACTTGGAGTCTTCATCGAACACGGCGTTGTTACAGAGCGTCGCGCATCGTTGCAGCGCCTGGTAGGAAGCGTTCTGGAGATCGTAGGTGGCCGTCGGTGTGATGGAACACTCGGCGTCGAAGATCGCGTTGTTGTACACAACGTTGGCGACGGTCATGATGTTCTGCGTGAGCGTGCCGGTCTTGTCCGAGCAGATGCAGCTCGTGGAGCCCAGCGTCTCGACACCTTCGAGGTTCTTGACCAGCACGGACTTCTTGGCCATGCGGTTGGCCGCAAGACTGAGGCACACAGTCACCGTCGCGAGCAGACCTTCCGGCACGTTGGCGACGATGATACCGATCATGAAGACGACGTTGGTGACAATGTCGGTCTTGATGATGAAGCCGATGCCGAAGAAGATCAAGCCGATAGTCACGGCCACGACGGCAATGATGTGCACGAAGTGGTTGATTTCACGAGCAATCGGCGTCATGGCCATGTTGGTGGACGTCGCGAGACGCGCAATGCGGCCCATGACGGTCTTGTCACCGACGCGAATCACCACGCCCTTGCCACTTCCCTGCGGGATGAACGTACCGAAGAAGCACAGGTTCTTGGTCTCCAACGGATTATCATCCGTGCACTCGGGGATACGCTTCTGCGGCTCTGGCTCGCCCGTGAGACACGAGTTGTCAACAGCCATGTCGTCGGAACACTCGAGGATACGGATATCTGCAGGCACCTTGTCGCCGCCCTTGAGCACGATGATATCACCACGCACGAGATGCATGGCGTCGACCTTCTGCGACTTACCCTCGCGAATGACCGTCGAGATGGTCGGCATCATGCTCTTGAACGACTCCATGAGGTTCGACGACTTCTTGTTCTGCGAGTACGAAAACGTGCCCGTGATGATCACGACGAGGAATAGCACGATACCCAGGTACAGGTTGTTCGGGTCGCCCTGGATACCGTACAGGATGATACACAGCGCACCGCCAAACCATAGCAACAAACTGAACAGACCCGTGAGCTCGCGAAAGTACTTGACGATCTCGGGCGTCTGCTTGGGTGGCGACAGGCGGTTGAGACCTTCGGCCTCGAGACGACGCTCCACCTCCTCGCCGTTCATGCCGTTCGCTGGGTCTGTCCCCAGATCAGCCACCAACTCAGCGACGCCCATCTTGTGCTCCTCCATCACCAGCTCGCGCTTGGCGTCGTCATCCTTGCCGGCCTTGCCGCCCTTTCCACCGGCGTCCTTGCCCTTGTTGCGACGCCGCGCCGCCTGGCGATGCCGCAGCTCCGTCGTCACGGCGACGATCTCAGCCGACGACATGCGTGGCGCTTCATGGGCCGTCATGGTCTCTTGGTTGCTCCTCACTCGCTCAGGACCGAAGAAACCGACTTGTGTTCGTGTCTGACCAACCTCTTCGACTCGAAGACGCCGAGAACGAGAATGAGAAACCCACGGATAGAGCCACCAGACCTGCCAACACTCTATCCTTGCCTATAGATGGATCTACGAGCCTAGATCATGGCCTCAGTCACACCTAGGCGTTGGTTTCACCCTGTCCAAGGGGCTTTCCGCCCCACACAAATAGCACTCGCCGTGTCGCATTCGTTTCCTTCGCATGGCCTTTGTCAAGCCCTGAAACGACTCGGAACGCAGCCGCACGCATCTCTACGTTGAAGAGCTATAAATGAAGGGCATGCAGGCGTCAGCGTGACCGTTGAGGTTCGCATTTAGCGCCAACCGATCCAAACCGGACGCTATTCTCAGCCGCGAAAAGCCAGCGACAGGGTCGCTGAGCGCGGCCACAATGCCGAGAAAGAAAGATCGCGAAGCGCAACCACACGTACCTGACGCCGAACACGTTGAGCTAGTATCCTCACAGCATTGGGTGCCCAGCTGTGGCGTCCCATCTCACGCAGAGACGCGCTTGAAGCCTCTTCATCATGTCGAGTTGCCGCTGGTTTCCCTTCCCCATGTTTCTTCGCCTCTTCAAGATGAAGTTGGCATATATTCGGGACCAAATCCCTTTTTGAACGCAACATTAGGGACACAGAGTATCATTAGGCTCGTCAAAAAGCAAACTTTATGCGTACTTAGCGAGACGTCACTATTCCGAGGGAAGGATCGGCGCTTTGACACGCAAAAAGCGAGCCGCACACCGAGCAGATCAGCAAAGATGGCGGCCAAGCGTCCAGCACGCGGCAAGGCCGACAAGAGTGCCAACACCACGAAGGCGAGCAGCAATGGGAGCAATGCTTTGTCGAAGCCACCTGCTCGCAATGCGCCAGCGCAGAAGTCCAGTATTCGTGGTCTTCTGCTGACCATGGCCATCACGCTCGTCGCCGTGGCTGTGAACCGCTACCTGTTCGCACCGCAGCAGCCTGCGAGCGTGTCCTCGGAGCTGTTCATCCCACGCGAGCCTGCAGTTGACCACATGCGCTTTGATGTGCCGTGCCACATGAAGAAGGTGACAGAAACTGTTGTGATTGATTGAACCAAGGTCTCCGATATTAACGAGATGATCACCGTCGAATAGAAATCGCGTGGCTTCATCCCAGGCTGCCACAAGCTCGGCAAGGAGTGCGGACGTGCGCTGCGTGACAACTTCGTCACGGCTGAAGATATTGTGGCACTGCGGGAGATCGCGGAGATCGGCATGGCCAACCGCTCGCAGTTGGGCGGGCCAACGATCATGGATGTGAACACGGGCTTCGTCAAGGATGGCGCTGGGCTCGTGAACATCTACCAGTCGAAGCCGAATGCGCCACCCACGCCGCGCTTCACGGGCGAGCAGTTTTCATTGTACCGAGAGTAAGTTGCTTGAATGTTCTGTCTTTATGGTCGGAAACACTGTCGCTAATAATTTCGTGCAGCACTATTGAGAAGATCCGACTGGCGCTGGTGGAAGAGTTCAAGCTGGAGCACTTGTACTTCACGGCGCCAACGTTCATTACACGTATCGTGGGCAACGCGTCCTGGGAGCCAGCGGAGATGCACGACGAATACTGGTACGTCTGCCTGGTCTGCAGAGCTCCGTCTACTGAAACAGCCACACTCATCAAATCTTCTCTTGCAATCCGTAGGCACCCTCACGTTGACAAGGCCAACACGCACCACTACGACTACTCCGGTCTGTTGTACCTCTCCGACTACGGCGTTGAGTTTACTGGCGGCCTCTTTGCTTTCATCGACAAGAAGAGCGAGCAGATCGTCGAGCCTGCTCGTGGTCGTTTGATGATGTTCACGTCTGGAAACGAGAACCTGCACCAAGTGCGTCGCGTCGAGACGGGCACACGATACGTCATGAGCATGTGGTTTACTTGCGACGAGCGTCGCCGCTTCAAGAACTTCCTCGATGGCAAGATGCACGTCCACTTCAAGCGCGAAGACATCTAGACTATTAGCTAGTTGGTCGGCTTCTTGGCGACAGTGTGAGCAAGCGTTTTGAATGCTCCATGTAGTTTCTTGTTGCGGGTCTCGATCTCTTGGTGAGCAGCATTTTTCGCGTACTCTCGGAACTTCTCCATGCAACGCACGCGGCGTTCGTGTGATGGAATACAGCGACACACACTAGCGACGGAGTTGGTTCGTTCAAACACGAAGACGCTGAACGGACTCGCGTCCGGTGGTGGCGACCACAAGACCTTTTTGCTTGGCTGGTGGTAGTAGTACCGCTTGCCGCTGTCTTCGCAAACGTATTCCGTCCACGGCTCGGGCAAAGGCAATACAAGCGTCGCGCTCTTGAAAGCTCCACACGAATCACAAACGATGTCGGTCGTCACGACTGGCGGCAGGTAAAAGCACGCGAGCTCTTCGCGAAGACGCTGCGCGTGTGGATTTTTCAGGCGAGAAAGCTGGCGAGATACGGCAGTTCCCCGCCGCGCTGGTCCTCCAATTGGCCCTTCAACGAGTAGTTGCTCAGCTTGTGGATCTTGAGCAGTCGATGGTGCATACAGCACAGTGTCGGACGTCGGCGTCGAGTTCATGACGCACGCGAGACCCGAAATGGCGCTACGGTGGCGACGCGTATCGCGCGCGAACTTCTTCTTGAAGCGCTCCTGGCGGTCGTCATGGCGCACAAAGTCCGCCTGCAGCTGGTTCTGCATTCGCAGCACGTCATCGAACATCTCCATGACGCTCGTCACACGAAGCCACCCAATATTCGTGCAGCTCGTCGCCGTGACGATGGCGTCCTTTCGTGTTCTGATGACAAGCTACTCTCGGCATATGATTGGTTCAAATATGTTCTATTTCATCCAATCATATCATTTTATGGGTAGCTCAATTACAAGATGAGCATGTTTTGACAAAACTAGCACGTTTTGTCACGAGCCCTCCGCTTTTGATATTATCAAAAGATGATAGTATTATTTCAAAAAACGGTGAGCATCACTCTTCACGTGGGCTCCGTGCAATTTGACTGGTGCCCAAAGCAGCGTAACCCTACCCACACTCTGGTCGCCCCGACCGACGCGACCATCACTCCTGCATTCATGATCCGCTGGCTGGAAGCTTCGACCACACCACACAGCAGCGGCATCAGGAGGAAGTCGCTGGCCGCCAGCAACTCATCACTACCACCAAAATGCTGCGAGCCCGCCGAGCCGTGGCCTCCGCTTCATGCAGCAGCGCTAGCGCCTCTGGCGCCAGCAGATCCGTCGTCTCGCTGTGTGCTGTGCGTCGTCTGCCGGCGCACAATGCGCTGCTGGCAGCCCACGCGTCGTCGCGCTTCTCGCTGGGCGGCGCGCGCAACCTCACAGTGCTTGCACGCCAGCGCCCGCTTCTCCAGTCCCATGCACTGGGCAGCTCACTGCTTCAGACCCAGTCGCGGTGGCGCAGTGCGCTGACCGACGCGCAGCAGGACGCGCTGAGCAAGCGCATGGACGAGTTGGCGGCGTGTCGCGACAGCGGCAACTGGCGCCAGGCGCTCAAGCTGCTGGACAAAACGGACAAGGAAGGCTTCGCGCTGGACGCCGAGATGTACGAGCTGGCGATGGCTGCGTGTGCGCGCATGGGCAAGATCGAGGTGCTGCCCGGTCTGCTGCAGAACATGGAGGTGGACGCGATCGTGCCGACCCACCGCACGATCGACTTTGTCATGCAGGCGTACATCGCCGCCGAGGAGTGGAAGCTGATCGTGAAGCTGGCCAAGGAGATGACGGGCAAGGGCGTCGCGCTGTCGGACGCGGCGTTCCAGGCGGCGTTCGAGGCCTGCGGCAAGATCCGCGATGCCCACGGCGCGCGCCAGATCATGCTGCAGTTCGAGCAGATCGAAGGAGTCGAGGTGGACGAGAGCCACTACGCGGCGGCCATCCGCGCGTGTGGCATGGGTGGACGCCCAGACCTGTCGGCGAGTCTGTTCACGCACATGGAGGAGAAGCGCGGAGTCCAGGCCGATGCCGAGGCGTTCAACATGCTCATCCGCGCGCAGATCGTGAACGGCGCACTGCCGCAGGCGCTGCAGACCTTCGCGACGGCCCACGACCGTTTCGATGAAAGCGGACTCTTGCTTCCTGAGTCGATCTACACGGCGTCGATCGACGCGCTCGTGAACAACGGCGAGTTCTGGCAGGCCAGCCAGCTTTTCAGCCAGATGATGTCCCACGACGTGTCGCCGTCCGTGTTCTGCTACGGCCGCATGATGTTCGCGTACGTGCGTCTGAACAAGCACGAGCTCGCGCGCGAATGCTGGCAGCGCGTGCTCGAGATCGACGAGCCAAACCCGAGCCTCATGAAGTACACCAAGATGGTCACGCAGCTCTCGACCACCAACGACAGCGAGCTCGCCGTCGACGTGTTCGAGCACATCTTCCCCAAGTTCGACCCGTCGGCGATCCGCGATACGACCTACGCCGCTGCGATCCGCGCCTACGGACGCCTCGGCCACACACAGACCTCGCTGGACTTGTTCGACACATTCGTGGCCAGCCGTCGTCGTATTGGCAAGCCTCTGCCTCGCTCGGCGGGCATCTACCTCGCTGTGTTCAACGCGCTGTCGCGAGACACGGAGCGCGACCCGAAGCAGAACACCAAGGACGCGCAGAAGGTGTGGGACATCATGGTCCAGAGCGTGCCGGTCGTGCTGGCGCCTGCGTATGCCAGTTTGGCTGGTGTGCTCGCCAGTAGCGGAGACCTTGCGACGCTCGAGGAGCTTATGGAGCACGCCGAAGAGAGCCTGCGCTCGCAGCCTGACCGCCGCACGACCAACACGGGCGGCCGCTACGGTGCCAAGCGCCAGAGTAGTCAGCAGCGTGGCGGTGGCGCCATGCGTGCCGACGAGAGCTTCAACCCGTTCAGCGACATGGAGGAGACCGCCGAGTTCGAGGACGACGAGGGTCTCGACGGTGGACTTGGCCAGGACGGCGACCGACAGAGCGCTGCGAGCTGGCGTGACGAGCTGCTATTCAACGGTGTGATCAGCGGCTTCTCCAAGGCGCGTAGCGACCAGTCGGAGCGTGTGCTTGAGTACCTGAAGACGATGTGGTCGCGCGGCATGACCATCAACGACTCGGTCGTGCGTGCCGCCACGGATACCTTCGTCAAGCACGAGCAGTGGGCCCACATGTACGAGCTGTTTGAGTTCGTGGACGTGCGTGCGCTGCAGAATGCCGATGTGTGCTTCGGTGATACGATCTCTAAGATGCTCGAGGCCGGCGCGTGGGAGCCAGCTCGCTTTTGGATCTCGCGGGCCCACCGCATGGACGTGCAGCCTCCGATCCGAGGCAAGATGGAGGTGCTGCGTCGCCTGAAGGAGTCGAACTCGCACGAGTGGCAGATCGCGTACGCGCTGGCGCGTGAGACGCTGAGCTTCAAGCAAATGGTGCAGGAGAACGTGGACTCGGTGTCCGACGCCATCGACGTGTGTGCGAACGCCGGCCGCATGGACCTCGTGATCAAGCTCTTTGAACGCACGTCGATGCACCCGTCCGTGGTCAAGGGCTACCAGGAGATGCAGATCCCTCTGCACATGTACAAGGCGACGCTGCTGGCGTGTATGCGCGAGCACACGACGACGCCCAATTTTGAGGACGGCACGACCACGCCGATCGAAAAGGCCGAGGCGATCTGCGCGCAGATGCTCCAGGAGAAGGGCAAGCATGCTCTGGAAGGTGACGCGCTGTCGCTGGCCATTTCTATCAAGGCGACGATGGGCGACGACGACGACGTGATCGCGTTGTTCGGCAAGATGCAACAGCACGCGCTGCAGCCAAACTCGTACGCGTACAACGCCGCTATCATGGCGCACTCGCGTGCCAAGCAGCTCGACAAGGTGCTGCAGATCCGCGACCAGCTCGTGGCCCAGGCCCCGCAGATCGTGCAGGAGCCCAAGATCACGCAGTCGCTTTTGTTCTCGCTGGCGATCCTCCAGGACGACGCCGCGCTGGCGAAGCACATGGCTGAGACGCGTGCTCTGCTTCCCCACGTGACCACGGACCAGGTCATGAACGCGTTCCTGCAGGCCAACCGTGCCGGCAAGTGCGTCGAGTTCTTTGATGAGACCGTGTCCGAGGACGTGTTCAACGCCGTGCTCTGGCGTATTATGGACGGCCCGCGCATCCGCCCGAACCAGCACCAGCAGGCTCAGGAGCGTGCTGACATCGCGCTGTGTGCGCCGCTGCTGCTCAAGTTCATCGCGTACCATGGCCTGGACAACGTCAAGCCGCCTGGAGTCGTGCTGCGTGTGACCAAGCAGCTGCTGCAGCACGGCAAGCTGCCTGAGGCCAAGGCGATCCTCAAGCTGTTCAGCGAGCGTGACAGCGAGGTCGCGCTGAGCGACATGAAGCCGTCGTTCCAGAAGGACGTGCTGGAGATGCTGCTGTACATCCACGGCGAGGAGAAGCAGTTCGGTGAGCTGTGTGAGCTCTTCGACAAGACCGCCAAGCCGTCGGCCGTGCCGCTGAACGTGCGTCACTACCAACTCGCGATGGAGTACTGCCTGAACGCCAAGAGCTCCGTCACGCAGGAGATTGAGGCGCTTGAGAAGGCATCGGCCAAGAAGCTCACGAAGAAGCAGCGCGAGGCTCAGCTGGTTGAAGGCGCCACAGCCGGACTCAAGCTCTTCGAGTCGCTGCGTACGCAGTTCGTCAAGCCCAACGGCCCTGTGTACCTGTTGGCTCTGCAGTCGTGCTACCGTCTCGACAAGCTCGAGCTCACTGGTGCTCGCGTCGTGGGTGACGCCAAGGACCAGGGCTTCAGCTTCCTGCTGAGCTCGGAGCTGTTCCGCTTAGCGAACCTGGCGGTGTTCGAGCGTCGCGAGAAGGAGAACAAGTCGGATGCCAAGGCGTTGGATGACTCCGACTTTGAAAGCAGTGATGAAGAGTCTACCACGCCTAAGCGACGAGGCCGTGGCAAGGCAAAGACCTTCCAGGTCGACGTCCAGGAGTTGTACTCGATGGCGCTGTTCTGCCACCACCAGGGCGTGCCAATCTCGTGGAAGCTCGCGTCCAAGCTGCTGGAGCTCAAGTCGGCACTGCCGAAGCCTGTGCGCAGCGAGCTCGAGTACATTGTGAGCAGCGCCGAGGCCGCGTACTCGGCCCGTACCGCTGAGAACTTGGACAAGCCCGAGATGTCCCGCGCCGCGCGAGCAGCTCTTCCAGCACGGAAGCCAACGCCTCCGCCAAAGCGAAGCGGAGCCACGAGCCCAAAGACCACGACGGCCAAGGCCGGCGCGCGCTGGGGCGAGTTGTACCTGCAGAAGCTGCCGAGCGACGAGGTCTAGAGGACGATGATATAGAGCCACCACCACCCCGATGTGTCAATAGTTTTGTGAGATCTAATAAATGCATTCAACCCACCAAATCGTTTCTACGACCACGATAGTTAACGGAGACCTTCAATGAGATGCTCAGCTCGTTTAGTAGCCCTGGGACCAGTCCACGGGGTAGCGCAGAGGCTGCTGCGTGAGGTGGCGGTCGAGGTTCTGCACGAACACATTGGCGACGTCCTGTGGGAAGCTATTGGCCGACGTGTGCGGCGTGATGTGGACCTTAGGGTGAGTCCACAGCGCGCTGGTCTTGGGCAGTGGCTCCACGGCGAACACGTCGAGCACCGCACGCGACAGCCAGCCACTGCCCAGCGCCGTCAGCACCGCGGACTCACTCACAAGATCGCCACGCCCAACGTTGATAAACACTGGCTTCTTGTCCTTACACAACGCCAGGTTTTGCTCAGTCAGCAGACCGCGTGTGGCCGCTGTGCTGGGCAGCACGCTCACGATGAAGTCGCTCTGCGTCAGCACGTCCTCGAGCTTATCAGTGAGGCGGTCCGCACAATCCTCCAGCTCTCCAGGCTTGACGTTGCGCTTGAATCCAAGCACTTGGAAGCCGGCGGCCTTGGTGAGACGGCCGATCTCCTGGCCGATGTCTCCAAGACCCAGAATACCGACTGTGAGATCGGGGAAGTACCGGTAAGCGAACGCCGGCTTGTTCCAGTCCTGTTCGTCCTGGTACCGCTTGACATCCAGCAGGTTGCGTTCCAGGGAGATGATCCAACCGAGGACGTACTGAGCCATCGCCTTGGTCATGACACCGCCAGCGCGCGTCAGTACGAAGCCCGGCGTCTCGATCTTCTGGTTCTGGAGGATCTTCTGGAACGTGTCGACGCCCGCGAACGTGGCCTGCATCCACTGGAGGTTCTTGAACACGTCGCCCACGGCGTGGTGCTGGTGCGGCGGCAGCTTGATGGTGGTCACCGACGGCGTGAGCAGGATCGGCGCGCAACGGTGGGCGTCGCCCAGCATGATGGGGGCCTCTTTAAGAAGCGCGAGCTGCGCATCGTCGAGCTCCCACGTCGAGGCGTCGTAGTCGGCGCCAGCGGACGGCGGCAGCGGCGCTGGAATGTCCACGAGCTCGAGCTTGGCGGCGCGGAAGAGCTCGCCTGCGGGGCCGCTGGACGCCTGTAGCTTCGCACGCACAGCGTCGCTCATACCGGCGATACCGGAGACCACAGGGATCCGCAGAGCAGTGGGGATGGTAGTAGGGCTCATGGTGAAGATGGTGGTGGTGTTTGCACAGCGGCAAGAACAGAAATGACGTCGCAGTGGACGGATCCGTTGCTTGGGTTTTGGGCATTCTTTTCTTTTCTGGTGAAGAGCTCACTCATCAGATGATGGACCCAATCTGATGATCACCAAAGTCTCACCTGATAACGCAATCGGATATGACAGTTAAGAACAAAACATACAAAATACAAGTAAAACGGTTCATATCGTGTTGCTGGGTTTAACAAAACAGGTTCGGTACCTCCGAATAGTGACCATGAGATGGTTGTCACTAGTCGAATCTGCGACGTGTGAGCGGCAGATTGGGCTTAGAGACGCGCGCTGGAGCTCGACTTGGTGAGGTCCACGACGACCTTGCCGATGTTCTTGCGCTCGTACATGTGCTCGATGGCCGACGCCACGTCCTCCAGGCCGTAGAACTTGGTCGGGTCCACGCCGGCGTTCACGAGTCCCTGCTGCACGAGGATCGACAGCTTCTTGGTGTGGGCCTGGGTCTCAGCGTAGTAGTCGTTGAGGAAGAAGCCGCGCACAGAGGCCGACTTGGCCAGCAGCTTGGTGGACAGCGGACGTCCAGCCTTGTCGCCCTTCTGCTTCCAGGCGCTCGAGTCCTCGTAGCCGGCGATGGCGCCGATCACGATCACACGGCCCTTTGGCGCGAGAGCGTTGACCGACGTGTCGAACATCTCACCGCCGACGCTCTCGAACACGAGGTTCACACCACGAGGGTACTCCTTCTTGAGCACGTCAGCGAGCTTCTCCTTGCGGTAGTTGATCGGGCGGTCGCAGCCGATCGAGCGCAGGTACTCGACCTTGTCGTCTGAGCTGCACGTGCCGATGACGTGGTTGCCCGCGAGCTTGGCGAGCTGCACGGCGAACTGGCCCGTGGCACCGGCGGCGGCCGTGATCAGCACGGTCTCACCGTGGGTCATCTGGCCAACCTTCTCCAGCGCGATCGACGCCGTGAGGCCGCACACCGTGATCGGCAGCACGGCTGGCACGGCCGCTGGGACCTTGATCAAAGCACGCTCCTTGACGATCAAGTGCTCAGCAAAGGCACCGTAGGCTAGAGATATCAGACAGACACAACAACGTCAGCCATACTGAAGAAGAGGAGTTAGCGGAGATCTTCAAGATAGGCGAACGTACACATGGAGACGACGGCGTCGCCCTTCTTGAGCGTCTTGACGCCGGCGCCGACGTCGACGACGACACCGACGGCCTCAAAGCCGCAGTCGAATGGCGGCACGACGCCCGGCGTGTACGCGCCGTTGGTGAAGTTGATGTCGGACGCGTTGATGCCGACGTACTTGGTCTGCACGAGCACCTCGCCGGCCTTGAGCGCGCGCAGCGGGTGCGACTCGATGGCCGTGCACTCGCGGAAGTTGGTCGACAGCTTCTTGCAGACGATCTTGCGGGACGATGACATGGTAGCGAAAGAGATCTTGTAAGGATGTGGTAGAAGGCGGTTAAATGCGAACTGCGTCCGGTGCTTCAGCAGTTGCGGTTGCTTCTGTTTTGAGCGGTTTCCTTTGGCGATTCCGCGTGTTCTTGAGCTCTTCGAGTCTTTGCTGTCGCCGCAAGCAAAGACGGTTCGCTAATCTGTTTACGTCAAGTTGAACTGGAGCCGCTCGTAAAAAGCTCCTTTCGTGACGCGCTGATCCCAAGCCAAAACTCAGAAACAGAACGTAATTACGACCATCAAATATCTGATACCAAGCTAAAAACGGAAAAACTGACGTACTTTCCTGCGACGTGTGACGGACGAGTGAACTGCCCGATTCACTCACGTCCACGACGAGAACATGCGCTTGGGGTTGGACTTGGGGAACAGCGCCACGCGTCTCGGTGGCTCGCTTGTCTTCTCTTCTTCTTCCTGCGCGAGGTACGCGAGGCTCGTGCGGATCTGGCCCCACAGGCGCGAGAGCTTGGGCCGCTCGTACTGGCCGATCGCTCGGGTGCTCATAGTGAGCAGCTCCATCACACGATCGCACACATACTGGGACGTGAAGGCGACCTGGCCGTCATGCTCAAACGTATCACTTGTAGCGTTGCTTGCGTGCACAATCAAAGGCTTCCACACCTCGGCGTCTGGGCCGTGGGCAAACTCTGACCATCCGTTCATCGTGGTATTGGCCATGGCCATGAGCGCCTTCGCGACCTTGCTCGGCTTCAACCTGCCCAGTGCGGTTTCCAGCTCAGCAGAGCTGGCAGCAGGAACACTTACAAGGAATCGTCCTGGAATTCCTCCCCACTTGTGGTACAGATCCTCAAAGTCCGATGAGGCCATGCCCGGAGCCCACAGCTTCACACAGTTGCGGACGTCGTCAAGGGTCCATTTCGGCAGCACGAAGGTCTTGGTGCGTCGGGTTGTCAACGGAGCGAAGCGCCGCGGAGAGACGATGACGCTTCGTGCATCCACATCCTTGAATGCCAACGCTTGGGCTCCTGGCATACAAGCGTTGGTATCGAAGAGGTAGACCGTGAACGGATCGGCGAGTTCCCTCGTGAAGTCCACGCCACGCTGGCCGTCAATGACGATGCGTTTCTTGCGATCAATCAGTGAGAACGTGACGCCTGGGATGTCCACGATGCAAACTGGTGAGGTTTTGGAGCGGACGATGCAGATAAGGGCGTAGATGAGGAAGACTGACTTGCCGATGCGAGGCGCACCACAGAGAAGCGCGCGCTTGCCCTTTCCCCACAACTCCACTGGTGAGTCGATATCGTCCAGCGGATCTTCCAGCCATGAGAGGACTGCGTCACGGAGTAGACGCCACGATGCCGGGACGTAGATTTCGGTCAGTGCTCGAGCTTCCTCCATGTCGTCAAGCCACAGGCGGCAGCCTGGTGCCAGGCAGCGCATGAGCTGAGGCAGCACCTTCGATTTGTTACGGCTGGGCATGCCCACCTGTTCGATCTTGAGTTTGATCCAGTTCTCCATGAGCGCAGCGAGCTTGCTAGGCGCCTTGCTCTTCTTCTGCAGCTCCACTTCGTCGAGGATCATGAGCGGAGACAACGGCGGTGACGGTGACGGCAGCAGCAGCTTCGGGATGGCCACGAGCACGTGGATCGCGACCAAGCGGCCTTCGTACAGCGACGGCTGCAACGGGAAGAACGAGTGCAGCAGCGACATCGGCAGCATGATGTTGCGGTCGATGAGAAACATGCTGGCCGCTTCGTTGAGTCGATTCGCGTCCGCGTAGGCGATCTGCGAAGCTTCCGCCGTGTGGTCTGTGAGCCATTCGCGACCCGAGTCTTCAGGCGGACGCGCGAGGAACAACTCGAGATCATTCGCACACAGCCCTCCACCCAGTAGCCCGCTGAGCTTGAACTGAAGCGCGACCACGCGCATGTCACGACCACTCACAGTGACTTGGTGGTGCTTGCCGTTGCCGCCCACGACGAGGCAGTGGAGGCGGCGGACGTCCATGTCGTTGGGGTACAGTACAAGTGTGAGCGGCGGCTCGACGCACCCGTTGACGGGATCACTGGACAGCATCGTGAAGCTCGTGAAGCGGGGAGGTCTGTCAGTTGTATCGAGGACTGGGGAGCTCGTTGGCTGGCCGGCCAACGGGGAGGAAAAGCGAAAGCGAGGTCGGCTTCTGTCATCCAGGCCGCGTGGCCTTTCTGAGGTCCTGTTCCATCAACCGATTCGACTGGAGGGGGATGGATCTCTCGCGTGCTGCAGCTCATGCGCGCTGTGGATACAGACATTCACACAGCAGTTGAGGGGCTGCCCACTGGATCCATGCGCTTGCTGGCTACTGTACGTGGCCTTCCGCATCGAATGAAGAGCATGAATCGTCATCGCCATCATCATCTGAGTTCAGAGCGAGCTTTCCGGGCTATGATTGGCTATATTTGTGGTGAAAATGAAAAATAGCCAATCAGATCTCTATAAATTTCGAACGTTTGGTTCGGTGATTGGCTTCTTGGTGAGCCATGGAATTCGAGCGGACACACTTCAACTATTGACGAGGTGCCCCCAGCTCCTAATGGACGCCTGGATGCTGTAGCTGCTCAATCATGCCCACGTATCTTCCATGAAATCCTTCCGCCTCCGCCTGAAGCACGAACTCAACTGGCTCTAAGCCACAGCTAGCCGACCTGCCTTCCTCCTTGCCAGATCTTCACACCGACGGTGGCTGAATTTGAGAGGAGCTGCAAGATTGAAGAGCTCTCAAGTGAGAAGACGGCACCCAAGATCAGTCAGCACGAGGGTTGACGCGATGGCGCTGGTAAGAGCCTCTACGCTCGCGCCGTAGTCTTCATGCAGCCGAGCAGGAGCCTGTGCACTAAACACTTTGTGAACTATGCACTTCACTTCGTAGACCTTACTAATCGATACTTGCTCAAATCTATATCATGCACTAACCAACCAATACGCTATCAATGGGACGCTGCCCTTCGCACTTGGTCCTCTTGCTGCTGCTCTTGCTCGCGGCGCTTTGCTTGGATCTGAAGCTCGTGGGCGTACTCGACCAGGAAGCGGTTGGCACCCACACCAAACACGTCGCCGTGTAGTAGATACCTTCTCGCGCTCTTCTCGCCACTGGCGCTGAGCCGCAAAGCCGAGCCGTTGGTCGACGACAAGTCCGTCACGTAGAAGCCGTCGCCTAGGAACGAGATGTTGCTGTGGCGGCCCGAGATCGACGCATCGTCTGTGATGCACAACGCGTTGCTCGAGCGGCGGCCCAGCGTCACCGAGGTCTTGCCGATGGTCTGGCTCACGCCACGCAGAGGCCCCTCCGTGAAGCAGATCCGTAAGAACGGCGTCCCTGTGGTCGGGTGGTCGTCGATGGCCACGACTTCAAACTCCGAGTCGCCGAGACGCACACGGTCGTCGACGTTGAGCCGCTTCGGCACGTCGGGCTTGAGGAACACGAACGTGCCGGTCGTGCTGCCCAGGTCCTGGAGGTAGTACTCCTTCTCCAGCGGATCGTAGCCAATCTCGAAATGGAACCGACTCACGTACGGGTCGTCCACGATGATCTGGTTGCTGTGGTGGCGTCCGCCCTTGGCGCCGTCGTGCGGATGCAGCAGAATCTGCGCGTCCATCTCGTCGTCGGCGTCCACCGTCTCCGTGGACTCTCTCGACGACGTGGACGACACTGTGGATACTGGAGGTGACGGCAGTTGAGCCTGAGACTGTGACAGTGATAGTGACTGCGAGGCGCGACGTACGCGGCTAGGCAGCGCGTGCTTGCGTTCCACCGACAGCGATGTGACCACGAGCAAGTCGTCCTCGTCGATCTCCCAGTCGGCGGCGCTGGGCAGTTTCCGCGCGCTGCGGCCACTACGCGGGGTCTTGCGATGACGCAGCGTCGTCATCTTGGTGCGCAGCTTGCTCACATTCACGGTGACGCGGCGTAGCACGCGCCGCAGTGGCTGATGGACGTCCACTTTCCGTAGAAAAAGCAGCGAAAACGCCCACAACGCCATGCCCACGAGCACGAGCATCGATCTCCAAGGTAGCACCACGCGTGGCATCGGCGGCTCTATCTGAAGCGGAGCCTGTGGCTCGGAAGAGGACGCTGTGGCGGCGAGTGTGTCGGTGTAGCTCTGGATGGCGGCGTGGATGTAGGCGCCCGACGCGACGACGGCGGACGAGCAGGCCGTCGCGTGGAGCCAGCTCCACTGCACGGAACGCGTAGCCTTGGGCCGTCGACTGAAGGCCACGCGCGCGGCGCCCGGCTGGGGCTTGCGTGGGCCCTGCGTGTCCATGGAGAAGAGGAGACTCTGCTTGGTGATGATGATAATAGTGCGTGGAAGTGTATGTAGCTCGTCGGTCGCATGGGAGCCAAGTGTACCGGTCGTGGGATGTTGCACGAAGGTTGCTTAACTCATTCTGGCTGCCAAACTGACTTTGAGTCAGTTGCAGGAATGTGTGCTGAAGGTCGCACGAATGTAACCCAACCGCCTTTCCCTTCTGGAGGTTGTGATGCTTCGTGGCACACTTGACAACCGAGAAGCTATCCTGCGGAAAGACGAAGATGCTGAATGCCGTGTGGTTGCTGTCGCTGCTCGCAGCGGCGTACCCGTTGCTGCTGCTGGGCGTCGGGCTGTTGTATGTGACCAAGAAGCGTCGTGTGGCTATCCACCAGCGGATGCTCGCCAAGAGCGACGGCATCACCACGATCGGCGTGTTCCATCCGTACGCCAACGGCGGCGGCGGTGGCGAGCGCGTGCTCTACTGTGCTCTTGTGGCGCTGGCCAAGCGCTTCCAGAGCCGCGACAACGACAAGCTCCGTGTGCTGCTGTACGCTGGTGACGATGGGCTCACTGCCACGCAGTTGCTGGAGACTGCAGCCGAGCGGTTCAATCTGCCGGAGCTGCTGAGTCTCAAGGTCGACAGCCTGGTCAAGCTCATCGTGCTCAAGCAGCGCGGACTGCTGGAGCCTGCGCGGTACCCGCGCTTCACGCTGTTCTGGCAGAGTGTGGCCCAGATGCGTCTGGCGTTGGAGGCCTTGCGCGCAACTGAGAAGATGGGTTTGTACCCGGATGTGTGGCTGGATACGACGGGCTGCGCGTTCTCGTACGTCGTCGCCAAGGGCCTGTACGCAAGCCAAGTCGCTGCGTACACCCACTACCCGATGATTTCAACGGATATGATCTCCAAGGTGCAGCAGCGCGCTGCTGACTTCAACAACGACTCCGCTGTGGCCAGTAGCGCGTCTCGTTCGACGGCCAAGTACATCTACTACCGACTCTTCGCGTACGCCTACAGCCTCGTGGGCAAGACCTGCACGGACGTGGTGATGGTCAACTCCACGTGGACGTACAACCACGTCAAGGCGCTGTGGGGTGGGGAGCCTGCGATTGTGTACCCGCCGTGCGGCTCCATGGACGAGTACAAGGCCTTCGACATCACCACGCGCAAGCCCATTGCGCTCTCGATCTCGCAGTTCCGCCCCGAGAAGAACCAGCTTCTGCAGCTCCAGGCCATGAAAGTGCTTCTCACCAAGTACAAGGACCACGTGCAGCGTCTCGCGCCGCAGTTCAAGCTCGTGCTGCTGGGCAGCTGCCGCAACGCCGATGACGAGGCCCGCGTGGCGCTGCTGAAGGAGCAGTGCGCGGACTTGGGACTCGCGTCCAACGTCGAGTTCGTGGTCAACGCCAGCTTCGCCGAGCTCAAGTCGTACATCGCGACCAGCTCTGTGGGCATCCACACCATGTACAATGAGCACTTTGGTATCAGCGTCGTGGAGATGATGGCTGCTGGTATGGCGGTGGTCGCCAACAACTCAGGCGGCCCAGCCGCCGACATTGTCAAGCCAGGCATGGGGTACCTCGCACGCACGGCGGATGAGTATGCTGACAAGATGTTGGCGATCCTTCAGAGCAGCGAGGCCGAGCTGCTGCAGCTGAGAGAGCAGGCCCGCGACTCCTCGACGCGGTTCTCCGATGAAACGTTCGAGAAGCAGTTCATGGACGTGCTGCGTGGACCACTGGGACTGTAGGAATCAAATAAAGAATCCATGTTTGAAAGATAAACTAATACGCATTCTCACTACTTACTCACGACTTGCTCGGTGCTTGAACTTACGGGTGCTCCATCTCCATCTCGACGTCTTCCTCCTTGAGTGGCAGCGTGACTTCGAAGTCCAAGTCGCCGTTGCGCTCGAGCACCTCGACGTGGCTCTTGGGCGTAAGCTTTCCAGCGATGATCAGCTTGCTCAGGTCTGTGACCACGTGCTTCTCAATGTAGCGCTTGATCGGCCGCGCGCCGTACTGCGGGTCGTACGCCTCGTCCAGGATACGGTCAAGCGCGCCGACTGTGACGTGGAGTGAGATCTGGGTCTCCGCGAGGCGCTTCTCCACAGACTGGAACTGGAGCAGCACGATCTGGCGAAGCTGCTGGCGGCCGAGCGGCTCGAAGACGATGATATCGTCGAGGCGGTTGAGCAGCTCCGGCCGGATCGTGTGGCGAAGCTGCTGCAGCACCAGCTCGCGCTGCTTGGCAAACGCCGGGCGGTCGAAGCTGTCGCTTGGCTCTTCCTTGGGCTCGACCTTCATCTTCTTGACGCGAGGCGACAACTCGTTCTCAAACAGCAAGTGCTCGGCTCCGATGTTGGACGTCATGATCACCACGACGTTCGTGAAGTCGACCGTGCGTCCGTGCGAGTCCGTGAGACGGCCGTCGTCCAGAAGCTGCAGCAGGATGTTGAGCACCTTGGGGTGCGCCTTCTCGATCTCGTCCATCAACACCACGTTGTACGGGTTGCGACGCACGGCTTCGGTCAGTTGGCCGCCTTCTTCGTGGCCCACGTAGCCGGGAGGAGCTCCGATCAGGCGAGCGACCGAGTGCTCCTCCATGTACTCGGACATGTCGATACGCACCATGTGCTTGTCGCTGTCGAACAACTCGAATGCCAGCGCCTTGGCCAACTCGGTCTTGCCCACGCCCGTCGGCCCCAAGAACAGAAAGCTGCCCGTTGGCTGCTCGCGCCGCGCAAGTCCGGCTCGCGAACGCAGCACAGCGTTGCAGACCGAACGCACAGCCTCTTCCTGGCCCACGACACGCTGGTGAATGCGCTCTTCCAGGTGCATCAGACGATCGCTCGTGCTCGACGTCAGACGTGCGACAGGGATACCCGTCCAACGAGCCACGACCTGGCAGATCTGCTCCTCGCGCACGACCTCCTCGACCAGTTTGTCGCCCGTCGGGTGCTCGTCTTCGTACTTCTTCTCCGCCTCGGCCTTCTTGATGAGCTTCTGGACGTCTGGAATCGCGTAGTACTTGAGATCGGCGACCGTCGCCAAGTCCTGGTTGCGCTCGGCCTTTTGCACCTTCAGATCCAATTCATGGAGCTTGTCCTTGAGGCGACGGATCTCGTTCACGCGCTCCTTCTCGGCTTGGTGGCGCAGACGCAGCGGCTTGAGCTCGTCGTTGATCGTGTTCAACTCCTCCTGCACGCGCTTGAGTCGTTGCTTGCTCGGGTCGTCCTTCTCCTTGGCCAGCGCCGTGGCTTCCACCTGCAGCTGGAGCAGACGTCGCTCCAACTCATCGATCACTTCAGGCTGCGAGTCGAGCTGGACACGGACGTTGGCACACGCTTCGTCGACGATGTCGATGGCCTTGTCGGGCATGAACCGCTCCTTGATGTAACGATCCGCGAGCTTGGCCGCCGCCACCAGCGCGCCGTCCGTGATCTGCACGCCGTGGTGCGACTCGTACCGGTCCTTCAAGCCTCGTAGAATGCTCACCGTGTCTGGCACCGACGGCTCCTTCACGAGCACTTGCTGGAAGCGGCGTTCAAATGCCTTGTCCTTCTCCACGTACTGGCGGTACTCATCCAGCGTCGTGGCGCCGATACAGCGCAGCTCGCCACGCGCCAACATGGGCTTGAGCAAGTTGGCAGCGTCCATGGCGCCCGACGTCGCGCCGGCACCCAGGATCAAGTGCATCTCGTCGATGAACAGGATGATCTTGCCGTCGCTCTCCTTGACCTCCTTGAGCACGGCCTTGAGCCGCTCTTCAAACTCGCCTCGGTACTTGGCGCCGGCGATCAGCGCGCCCATGTCCAGCGAGATCACCTGGCAGTTGAGCGACTCGGGCACGTCGCCCATGACGATACGGTGTGCGAGGCCTTCGACGATGGCTGTCTTGCCCACACCAGGCTCACCGATGAGCACCGGGTTGTTCTTGGTACGACGACACAGAATACGGATCACGCGGCGGATCTCTTCGTCACGGCCGATCACCGGGTCGATCTTTCCGGCCTCGGCAAGCTCCACGAGGTTCTGTCCGTACTTGTTCAGTGCGTCGTAGTTGTCTTCGGCGTTGGCGCTGGTCACGGGTCGACCGGCGCGCATCTGCTTGACCTGGTCCTTCACGCGGTTCTCGTCCATGCCGTTGTTCTTGAACATTGTGGCAATGCGCGTGTCCGAGTACAACGCCAAGATGATGAGCTCAAGCGCCGTGTGGGTGTCCTTGTGTTCCTTGCGCTGCTTGTTCGCGTACTTGAGGATCTTGGTGCTGGCCGAGTCAAACGCCACGTAGTCAGGCGCAGGCGACTGCGTCGGGATGAGCTTGAGCTGGTGGTCCGTCTCCTGACGAACGCCGTCCAGGTTGCCGCCCACGCGCTGCGCGAGCAGGTGGCCGACGCCGTTGTTGTCGGCGAACACGGCGTGTGTGATGTGCCACGGCGTGACCTGCGCGTGGCCGTAGTCCTCCGCGAGCTCCTTGGCCGCCAACAGAGTCTCGCGGGTCTTGTCGGTGTAGTCTTCCGCGTTCATTTTGCGGGGTCGCTTGTGTCGTAGCTGTGCTTGGTTGCTGGGAAAATGGGGAATGACGAGGTGGCGCCGTTGAAATCGACGGCTCCCATTTCCAATGCGGTGGCCTTCAACTTGATGGGGGGAAATGGATCCCTGTCACAGATCGCATTCGATGGAGGTAAACGCTCTAACCTCCGTTAACGTTCACAAAAATATGGGATATTGTATGTGACACAGAAGACGAGATCGAGCGAATGTTCTCGACAATGCGAGAACGTTTGTATGGAAATTTGGTTCAACGAGAGGGTGTTGGAGGATGTTGAAGGGTGTTGAGACGCGACACTGCTGGTAGAAACACGCAGCTGGGCGAATATTCCAAAATGAGGTGAAATCAGACTATAACATCCAGAACATACTACCTTGTTCTAGAACTCGGACGGCTTGAATTGTCTATTTCTGTAATTTCATGTACTAATCGGCAAATACATTGACTAGTAAACGAGTTAATTTTTTGGGGAATTCCCAAAATGCGGCCGTCTTTTCAAACTAATGACCAAAAGGGGCCGTTGGATTCCTCATTTGGCAACTCGAGGTAACTGAGACTACGAGACAGATGGACCATGCACCCTTCCTACCCAATGCACCTTGCATACCCAGTACACATTGTGAACCATACAGTCAAATGCTACCATGCCAGCACTATCAAGCTCCCAAACTTGTGCATTGGGCAGTGAGAGTGTGTATGCCACACTCAGGCTTGTTGAGAACGGTATCGCAGCATCCTAGGTGCAAAAGGAACACTGGGTACAGGAGGTGCTCATGGTAGGAAAGGTGTACTCCATGGGGATCTTGGGTATGCATTGGGAAAAGGGTACGTAAGGGTTATGGTGCATGTGGTGTGTCGGTCAATCGGACGCCACAAGGGAATCCAACGGCCCCTTTTGGTCATTAGTTTGAAAAGACGGCCGCATTTTGGGAATTCCCCTAATTTTTTATGATAGAGAGTGGTGTACTGGCATACGCGGTACAAGGACCGAGCATACGATTCTGACGGCTGAGCACAAATTGGGGATCTTCGGCACACCGGATGCTCTGTTTTTGGTTGCCAGCATACAGAAAATGGCTGCCCAGCATATATTGGTGTGGGCCACAAGGGTTAGCAAAGACTTCACCCAAGTCTCGATTAGGGTGGGCCACATTGCACAGGCAGGTCTTATATTCGGAAAGTTAGATCTAATTCAGGACGGCCTACTGGTGGACCATCGCTTTGGAGATGTGGTTGGTTCGGCTCATCTGCTACAAAGCTCGGCTCATCTGCTACGTACGTCACCAAGCGTCACGAAGTGCGAAGGATGGGAGGGTGGACGCAAACCGCCGCTCGTCTCAGCCCGGAGGCTTTCGAGGATTATCGAGATGGCCCTATGTGCTGTTTCAACACTTACAACACTGTCCACCGCGCCGTGTGCTCCATTTGCAAGGCCATCCACCGCATGACCGAGCGACGTTACGAATGTGGGAGTCGTGACTGCTATCGCGCCGCTCTCGCCCTCACCCTCGCTGCGACGACCACCGACGATCACGGCAACAACAGCTGATGATAGCGTCGCACCCGCCAAGTCGACCACAGATACCACATCTACGGCTGCCGAAGGCCCAGTGGTTGTCCCCAAACTTGGAGGAAAGAAATCGCCTTGTCCAACGATCTGGAAGGTTCAGCATTGTTCGACGCACAACGTCTACAGCTATGAGATCAATCACAAGGAGCACATCCGAGGTCCCGCGCCGTGTAGATCCATCGCGTCACCGAAGTTGGACAACGACATGAAGGCGTTCATCCCGATCGAAGACGCAGCAGGTCTCGCACCAAGAAACATCCTCATGAAGATGAAGAACGACGTTCGCTTCTCGGCGACCAAACGCGGCTGGCCAACGACCAAACAGATCGCGAAGGCGCTCAAGCACATTAGAATCAAACACGGCACGAAGAACTCCCTGGTTGCAGTAGAACGACTTGTACGAGACTGGGAATACAGCCCCAACATGGACCCGAAGAAACCGTTTCTTTTTGGCCCTCTGCTCGATGATGACGGCTACGTACACGTGGGTACCGGCGAAGACGATGATCCCTTTATTGTTGGAATCACAACTGTTGCGCTGTTGGAGAACTGTGCAAAGTTTATGTCGAGCGACCACCCCACGATCTTCCACGCGGATGCAACCTTCAAGTTGAGTGACTTGGGTTATCCTGTGATAACTTGCGGCTTCACCGATCAAGCTCGTAGCTACCAGCTCGCGGGGATGTTTGTCGTCAGTCGCCGTACGACCGCCGACTACATGCGCTGCTTCAACTCGCTGATGGCCCGCTTCCGCGATGTTCGCGCACGTTCGCTCAAGGTGGAGTTCGTCATGGGAGACGCAGAAGATGCCCAGTACACAGCCATTAAAGGTGTTCCCGAGCTCGGCGGTGCAAAGGTACTGATGTGCTTTTTTCACGTCCTCTACAACGTCCGAAAGAAGATCCAGCATCTTGGCGTTCGCCTGCGCAAGTTGGTCATGATCGGGATCACTGACATGCACTTCAGTGGCGATCTCCAAGAGTTCGTCGCGACACGGGATAAGACACTGCTACTCTGGTGTTCGACTGCGGGGCTGGCTACATTTGCGGCGTACTTCGACAAACAGTGGCTGACAGGAAGGTACTGGCGCTGGCAAGCATTTCATACACCAACTGGCTACGCGGCGACAAACAATCCGTGTGAAATATTCAACGCCAGTTTGAAGAGTTATCTTCAACGCCGCCGCTGCCACATGGAGTTGTTACTGCGCAAGCTCGGCGAGGTGATTGATGTGACGCCC